>NJDC01004140.1:0-22725 GCA_002245475.1 Calephelis virginiensis
GAGTAAACAATCGGTTCGGGTTCCCTTTGTAGAATAGACTATCTTGCTCCTCGCCAGCTGCAGCTTGTAACAGTATAGGCTTAGTGAGACATTACAAACAAGGACATTTGAAGTAGAGTGCCTTGCAGCGTCTTGCTTAAGTAGCTATCCATTGTCTTACCTATTCCTGCAGCCATAATGATAGTGTTTAGCACTATCGGTTTCCAGTCTTTAGGGTAGCATATCTTGTAAATTTGTACATTATGTATTTTATTAACTCAGGCGTTACTTTACGAAAACAAAAACCCATTAGAACAGACGTAACATTTAAGCTCAATAAAACTGCAAAAACTGACTCCAACTATTTCATTAGATACCGTGCTCTGTGTTGGTCCGGGCTCCTTTGTAGAATAGACCATCTGCCTTCCTGATAGGTGGCTCGTAAAAGGCGAGCATAGGCTTACCGTCGGTAGCACCGTGAAATTAGACTAGGTAGAGTTTCGCAGCGACTCCCCCGGATTGGTACCACCATCTTACCTATTATAACGTCTTGACGTGTTCCGGTTTGGAGGGTAAGGTAGCCGGTAAACGTACTTTTGCTCGAGGACTAACATCCCGGCCTCAAGTTGGCAACGCACCATTATCACCTTTGGTGTCTCTAGGCGGCGTGAATTTCTTACCTTCAGAAAATTCGTCTGCTTGTTTGCCTTCCAATATCAATAAAAAAAAAATCACGACGCAATTTCATAACATTTTTTTAGAAAGATAGCAAATATTTCCGAAATGGTCCCACATAAATTTTATCAACCTTTTATGGGCAGTTTTTGAGTTACACTTGATAATGCGCAAATATTTTACTTCCACCAACAACACTTTGGAATCATGACCTATTTTCCTAAACAAGATCCATTAAAATCAGTTGGTTATTGATCTAATAATCGTGTAGGGAACATACAGTCGAACTGATAACCTTCTTCCTTTTTGGAGTCGGTTAAAAAGCCTGTAAGTTGCTTGTTTTTGCGGACCCTGTGTACTGTTGGGGCTGGAAATCTTCAATGTAGCAAGCCCAACTAAAAGCTAATCACCGCTAATTAGACCACGAACAAGTTCTGAACTAGTTGTTACGACCTTGGCCAACCATATCGAAGAATTCACCACAAAATCTACTAACTCGTAATAAACGAACGTTTCCCGAGGCAGAATCAAAATCGGCCGTACCGTGCAAACGATGCGGTACACGTAACGTATCGCCTTTTTTTGAATGACTAATGTGTTGCCAACCTCGCAATTTTTACTTCACCGAGCTTTTGTGGGTCGAACAGAGTGCTCACCCCGAAACATAATTATTTAGATGGATTCCTTACAACGTCAGCAACAATGCCAACAAGGACTGTCTCCCGGGAGACCGTGACTCGACTTGGTGCTGCGTTCTGGTTACTGAGTGCACTTGATGGAGGAGTAGTGTCTCGTCGCTCGGCGTAAGGCGCCGGGCGCAAGAGAGATCTTCGTCGCCGAAACCGGCGGCAACGGTGTAGTGTTTGGGTTGGGAGCGAGTCTAGCGTTTGCCGCAGTTACAGACCAAACGCCCCAGCATTAATTATTCGTATTAATAGTTTTTCGAATCGACGTGTGTGACTCGATTAATGTTAAAAATACTAAATTTTTTTTTATGATATTGGGAGGCAAACAAACAGACGGATTTCCTGATGTTAAGAAATTCACGCCGCCTAGAGACACCAAAGGTGGTAATGGTGCGTTGCCAACCTGAGGCCGGAATGTTAGGCCTCGAGCATAAATTTATTTATTTTATTTATTTATTTAACACGTTATTGCACACAAAAACTAAAATACACAAAATACACGAGAAGTTAAAAATGCACAAAAGGCGAGCTTATCTCTTACTAAAGAAATTTCTTCCAGCCAACCCAAAAAAAAATTAAGCTGTGAAAATATATATGAGCATAAATATACATTTTCAATTTTCTAATAAAAATAACATTGCCCGGAATTGGCTATGTGTCTGGTTGGCAATAGGCTTGCCACCTATCACACTGTGGGACTTATTGTCTTCGGCTAGTCGTGGATACCCTGATGGTGCCTCTGCCTACTAACTGGTCGATATGGGCGTGAATTTAGTTTAATTTTTAATTCTTAACCCTTCTATGTTTCCATGTAACATGAAAAACTACATGTTTGACCTATGCATGTGCCATTGCTTTCTGAATACTATTTTTAAATCCCTGATTTATTTTTATTTTTCAATTTGTCCTAACCATTACAAATTTTCTTTAATGGATTATGAGTTCGAAATGCAACATTTACTTTTGAGAACTTTTGTTTTCGGAAATTTGTTTCTCCGAAGTGAAGATAATTTTTTCCCCAACAACATTTGTAGGTAACACAGCGTAATCACACTGCTTTCTTCGTTTTATTAAAAAAAAACTATTAACAGTATCACGATTATAGCAAATAAAAAAGGGCAGCGACGTATGGTATTATCTCTTACCATCAGGAGAGCCTTGTTCTAGTTGACTATCTTATGACATAAAAAATATGTAAAGCCTATATAATTAACATTTTAATACTTTTAGCTTTAGAAGATTTAGATTTATCTTTGACTCCATTTTCAAAAATGACGTCTATATTACATGAAAACATTAGCACGATTCGCAAATATTTTATAGAATGATGGCAATTAAATAAATTACTTAAATCTATGTGTATAAAAATGAATCCCATTTCACATGGTCGTCGCATCTCTTCTGAAGGGGAGGCCCAGTTTTGAAAATCCTTTTTTTATATTTTTTTTATTTAAGAAAAGGTTCTTAAAGAAGAAAAACCAGGGAAATTGCGAGGAAAATGGAAACAACAATACATTATTTTTCTGTAGAAACTGTTAGTAGTTAATATGTCAAGCTAGACGAAGTTCGCCGGGTCGGCTAGTTATCAACAAAATTTATACACATTCCTTATCAACTTATTAACAAGTATAATGTTCAAGTAGTGTAGTATACTATTAGAAGAGATTAAACGGTGTTGGTGTTTGTGGTCTTCTCTGCGGATGACCCTCAAAAACACGGTCCGTGGAAGCTATTCACCAGATGTTTGCCATAAAAACTTTAGTTGTTACAGAAGTTTCCTACTTAAAACAAATTAAAGACCGTTATAGTAACTTACTGTTGTACCGGAACATTATTAAAGAACCCTATCCGGTAAAACCGGGCAATTGAGGTCGCAATAAACGAGGAAGGACCGGTTTATATGACGCAGACCACGACTGCGGAAAATACTTAATTGTTTCGTTAGCTTGGTTCATAGATTTTAAGGTGTTTTATTTTAATGTTGCAAAATACAACTGGAATCCTCACACCCACATTCTTGAAAGGGTAGGCAGAGGCACTACTAGGGCACCCACAACTAGCCGAAGACACTAAGACCCACAATGTGATAGATTGCAAGTCTATCGCCAACCGGGCACATATCCAATCCCAAGCAACGTTAATGTTATTTGAAAATTGCCTTCTTACCCAACCCTAGGATCGACTGGTTTATATACTGGAGGCACTACTAGGGCACCCACAACTAGCCGAAAACACTAAGACCCATAATGTGATAGATTGCAAGCCTATCGCCAACCGGGCACATATCCAATCCCAAGCAACGTTAATGTTATTAGAAAATTGCCTTCTATAGGGTAATAGGGTTGGGTACCCTAGGATCGACTGGTTTATATACTGGTCCTGGACTGGTCCACGACTTACTTCTATTTTTAACCAGCTGCTCCGGTGAACTGCGCTCCACCCATTAAATTTTGTTTGAGAAAAATTAAAGTGTCGTTTATAGTCGTTTTCTCACAGTAAATCGGCATTAATAAGTATCCTATGTCTGTCTCCAGGTTCTTAGCATCCTCTCTACAAATTTAAGACCAAATCGGATCAGCCGTTCTTGAGTTATAAATAGTATAATTAACACGACTTTCTTTAAACTTATTAAGAGATAGTAAGAAATTAAATAGCACGTGAGACTTTTTCGAACATTCAAGAATTTAATTCTATAGACAATTCGTTTGTGAAAGATAGGTAATTTTATATTTCTCGCAACGTATTTTTATTTTATCACTTATAGATTTCTATAAATTTTTAAAAAAAGAAAAAAAAGAAAAAAAAACTTTGGTGGGTACTCAGAATTGTGTATCTATAGGACATAACTACCCGCGTTAACGGGTTAGAAAGGAATTAAAAATTTCGCCACGGGACTTGAATCCTCAGTAGCTCAATTGGTTAGAGCATTCGTCGGCTTGAGACGAAAGGTTGCAGGTCCTGTCCGGGGCGAAATTTTTTCTTTCTTTAAAAAAAAACTATAGAAATTTTATATTTTTTTAATTGACAAATATAATTATAATACAAGTACATTTTCGGAACATGTTGAAAAAAAAACAAATATATCAGATTTTAGCCGTTTGAACACCCGTTTTATTATCTTATTTTACTTAAATTTACCAAACCTATTTTAATATTAGTGAACGCTTTTACTGAGAAGGACAATCATTAAATATAATAAAACAAACAAGCTCCTTCTCAGAACTTACAATAAGCTTGTGTAAAATTTCAAAAGTTGGCCCTTTTATAGTACCGGGTAGAAGGTAGTGAGATTACGACCCCTTTTTTTCCGAGCTTGTGTTGTAAAATATTTGCATGGACATTGTTGTTTTTGTAATTGCATTCTGTTAAAAGTTTCATGTTCTTTCAAATAAAGTATATAGAAGGTAAATAAAACTCGTTTGTTTTTCATAAGAAATGTTTTTCTTGGGAAAATTGGGAAAAACACGTAAAGTTTTTTCACAATTTGTTTGTTGCAAACGGTGTTGGGGTTAAACATACACATTCTTACGTTATTACGTAGCTGAATTCTCAGGGATCCTAAAAATATATACATTTATATGTTTTCAATACATAAATAGAAAGATATAGTCGTTATTCCGATTTGCCGCCATTTTTCACCAAACGTGTGACCGACCGCGAGGTAAAATCGCTTTTGCGTTGCCTTTTGACTGGATATAGGTTAAACACACCTTACCACCTTTGGTGTCTCTAGGCGGCGTGAATTTCTTACCATCAGGAAATCTGTTTGCTTGTTTGCCTTCTAATATCATAAAAAAAATGTAAAATCTTTGTGTAAGTACAATAATTCATGCAAATGAAAAAAACAACATATATCCTTGGACAAATAACACAAATTGAATGCTTGCACAATATGCTCGTATTATGGGTGTTAGTCAAAGTGTTAATACACACAGAAATAGTTAAATTGCTATCAGGATAAATTTAGTAAACACTCAAACCCGGAAATGTATACATTTGCTTCATTCTTCAAGCAAATGCTGTACTCCGAAGGGACTCGAACTCGAGTTAGTCCGTAAAGTTAGGCGTGTACTCTAACCCCTCGACCAACAAAGTAGACAAAAATGGTTATTTGTAAAGATTGACATCCCAAACTTGATCACGTCATCGGCAGTTTGGATCTCTATATGCAACATGCGTTCTTTCAGTCAGGTCTAAAAGGTTGTAAACATGCACCATCACAGGTTCGGTTTTTCCGATTATATTCGACCGCCTCGTTGGTCGAGTAGCTAGCGTACACGCCTTACTACATTGACCAACCGCGAGGTTCGGGTTCGATTAAATTTGGATATCTACGGTCCAGACGGATGCAAACCAATGTCTACAACCAGTGTTTACAAGTATCTGAAATATCTATTACGATAAGGAAATCGATAAGCATGGTACAGTTATCGTTTAATAAAAAACTTAAACCTGTCGAAAATTAAGACATGGCTTAAAACTGTAAAATGGCTATAATTGCAGCTCTCTAGCAGTACAATAGAAAATAAACTTTATCGTTATCATATGCATTTTATATCACGCAAATAACTATCGTAAAATTTTGTTATGTAAATTGTGTTCAAGTAATTACAACTGGCTTAAAATATCCGCAATACCTGGAGTAACAGAGGTCACGCCAAATTTATAGGACCTTCCTTTTTTCGGCTATTTTCTTAAGTCATATCTTTACGCCCATATCCCTGATGAGGTAGGCAAAGGCACAACCAGAGCACTCACGACTAGCCGAAGATACTATGTCCCACAATGTGATAAGTGGCAAGCTTATCGCCAACCGGGCACATATCCAATTTGAGCTACATTTTTTTTATTAGAAAATTGAAAAACCCAAATTTTCTTTTTGTTGGCCGACCCGGGATTCGAACCCGGGACCTCATGCAGTCAAGTCCAACACCTGAACTTCTAGACCACAGCGGTCGTATCTGTTTAGAAGTATCACCATTGATACAATACAAGAGTATACATTTTTTATTTTGCGGTTAGGACAAAACATATCACCTGTTGCCTCGATATGAGCTTAAATTTACTGGCCGGTGAAACGAAAATAACAGTATGAAATGCGACAACATACATTGGTTTTACTCTCACTCCGTCTTACGAATTTTAGATCAGATCACGTGTCCTTTTTGATGATATTGGAAGGCAAACAAGCAGACACCAAAGCTGGTAATAAGGCCGGGATGTTAGGCTTCGAGCAAAAGTAAGTTTACTGACTACCTTACCCTCCAAACCGGAACACGTCATGACGTTATGGCGGCAGGAATAGGTAAGGCGGTGGTACCAATCCGGGTGAGTCGCCACGAAACTCTACCACCTAGTAGGTCCGGTGTTAGTGACGGTGAGCCAATGCTCGCCTTTTACGAGCTGCCTGGTAGGAAGGCAAGTGGTCTATTCTGCAAAGGAGCCCGGACCCACACGGGTAAAACAACCTGAAGCAAGTTTAACATTTTTTCCATCACAAAAAGTTCACATTGGTAACGAAGCTGACGCTACAAAAATTTAATGAAAATTATTAAAAAAGAGTTCATAACTCAGAACAAGTTAAATGCCTTTAATTGTAGCTTACTGTTGTAGCGGTACATTATGAAAGAACGCTATCCGGTAATACCGGGCAATTGAGGTCGCAATAAACGAGGACGGACCGGTTTATGACGCAGACCACGATTGTAGAGTAAACTTTATTTTAGTTTTAAAACACGAATTATATCCGTATTTTGTATTAATGTTGATGTTGGAAAACTCTACATGTTGTTATACTAGCAGTTTAACGCAGCTTCGCTTGTGTAACTTGGCTTTTACTGCACCGATTTTGATGAAACAAAGCCTATGGCACTTAGGTATAATGTAACATTCTAAGGGTGAAAGAATTTTTGAAATCGGTCCATAGTTTCGGAGCCTATTCATTTCAAACAAATAAACAAACAAATAAAAAAATAAACATTTCCTCTTTATAATATTACTATATTGTTATATAGGTAATTGGCCGAAAATGTGATTTTTTTGTGTTTTTTGGAAATTGTTGCATTTTTGTTATTTCGACAGCATTATTGAAAAATCAGTTGTGTATTTCACTTTTTTGGGAAATCAGTTTTAAGTGGGGAAGTCACTAGGCTAGGACATGTTTGCTAACAAGTCTGCAGACATGTCCACCGAATTCTGTATTTATTTTGTAATGTGTATCCTAGTGTAGGATCATCGCAGGCATAGTAACGAAGTCTAACCGTAATGTCTGACATGATATGACTTGCCTGTAGGCAAGCCCATCTAATCAATTGCTAGGGAATAGTAAATTTCCTTCAATTGTTTACCATTCTAAATTCTATTCTACTCGCCCGGATTGGTACCACCGCCTTACCTATTCCTGCCGCCATAACGTCATCACGTGTTCCGGTTCGGAGGATAAGGTAGCCGGTAAACTTACTTTTGCTCGAGGCCTAACATCCCTGCCTCAGGTCGGCAACGCACCATTACCACCTTTGGTGTCTCTAGGCGGCGTGAATTTCTTAACATCAGCAAATCCGTCCGCTTGTTAGCCTTTCATTATCATAAAAATAAAATATTAAACGCAGTCTGAGATGAAATAAAAAGTAATAAGTATAAATTCCCTTAGTATTTGATATGTTTGCTCCTGGGTAGTATATTATGTTTATATGTAATTAAACAACTTAATTTTTTTACTTCTTATCGTCGGTGCGTGGTGGAATTCCATTCTTGAAACAATTTATTCAACAACACTTGTACTTTCCACAATATATTTTTTTATTTTAGTAGTTTAGCCAACCGGTTTTGCTATCAGGGCTATAATTATATTGTTATATTTTTATATAGCCCTGATGATGCTTGTATAGCGAAACCGGTTGGCTAAATTATTAAAATAAAAAAATATATTGTGGAAAGTACACGTGTTGTTGAATAAATTGTTTAAACCACTTAGTTTTTTTTACTTATACCTATTTTTTTATTTTTTTTTACTTCCTTACTAACATTTTGTATTCTAGTAAGACACAATTTAAGACACAAACTTGAACACAAATATGTCGAACATTGAAGCTATGACAGCATAAATGATTAAGACGATGGCACAAATCCATGAAGTCATTGCGAGATTACACTCGCTCTGTTTGTAGTAGTGGAATAATTTAACAATTTTAAAAACTACATTATTCTTCAAGTGAATGATGGGGATGCCATATTCCTTTGATAAACATTTTAGACTTAATAAGCAACGATATTCCGTAAACTTACTCAGTTACTACGTATTATATAATATAAGTAGCTCAAAACGCAGTACTTTTTCCGCGTCGCTAATAAATCAAAGACGCCAAGGCAGCAAACATGCAGCGTCGAAAATTGCGCACACTTGGGCAGGCCGCATCGGGGCAGATCGCAGCGTGATAGTCCGCCTGGACCGCTTTCTGAATACGTTTTGTACATAGCACCGAATACTATGCCGAGCTACTTCAGTCGGATGTAGACAATCTAAGCGCCTACATGTACAATGAGTATGGTTTAAATATTGATTTTAATTTCTTTTTTGCTTTGTTTTAACTGAAATTTTTTGATTTATAATTAGAATTACCCATGTTGTATTTAATTTATACTGCTATAGGCATTTAAGTATTTCTATGTGTTAGTATGGCTGTCTAACACCCATAGAAAAGCATTATATAATATTCTTACTTATATGTATTACTTTATGTAAATTGTCCAAGAATATTTATTAATGTTTTCATTTAAAATTAATTTAAACTAATTTTCGCCATTTTTTGTCTTCCAAAATCAGTTTACTTTTAGTCACTTAAATACCAATCAAGATCAAGTTAAATCGATAGATAGATTTTCACAGTTATTTCAATGGGCTATGATATCAGAAAAAAGATTGTGCTATTCACTGACACAACGTTTCGAATCTTACAAGGTGAACTTTGTTCCCTTAGTACTCAATACCCTCTGTCTATCTTGCAAATAAAATTGGATAGGTATGAACTTGAAGATATATTGTATGAACATGTAAGATGACTTGTATGTTGAAATATCATAGATACATTCCGATATTTAAGTTATTTGATCACTTTATACCGAATGTTATGCCCATATTTTCTAAACTAAAAATACTTGGAAAAAATACGAACAATTTAAAAATCACAAACTACACACAATAAAACGAAAAAATAAAATTAGACTACACGTTAATTAATTATATTCTATTATTATTATTATTATATTATATCCCATTTAAATTTTAACTTTCATTACTCTCCCACAATAATCCCTTTAAGTGGGTCGGACAAAAACATCAAATAAAATTCCTCGGAATATAAAATACCTACATGTAAAATTTCGTTAAGATCGGTTTAGTAAATTTGGCGTAAACTGCGGTCATGATAACGACAGAAAAAATATAAAAATGCTGAAAATGTTTTTTGCTGCTCCTTTTTAGTAGCCTGCACTAACTTTGTTTAATTGTCTTCAAAACTCTATCACTCTCAATTCACTGTTACTTACAGAATTTGCTATTCTACCGTTTCATTATATTTAGTAGATTTATATGATCTTATCTTTAATCAATTGGTAGAAAAGTTAAAGTTTTTCGTCGGAGTTATCCATACGTGCAACTACAATGTTCAATGTTCCCGTATCGAGTAATAAAAATTCAGGGCCCGACCGCCAAGTGTGCTTTGCAATGCGATGCGCTCTGACCTGACACGCTCCGCTCGGTTAAAAGTGTGCGCTATCCATTAAATTACATAAATGAATCAGTTAGGACGGTTCTTTGTGCGCCCGCTGGCTGTAAGCTCGCTGGAAAAATGGTTCTATTTCCTTAAAACAATGTATTAAAGCATAATGGATATTATCGTCTTTAACATCAATATCGTATGAAGCGTGAGAAAAATACTACCATAGCGTTTCAATGGATTATTTTTCAATTTTTTAAAAAAGGTAGAAATTTCCATTCAACTTTATGTTTTTGTTTTAATTTTGTACTTATGTTTATACGCGATTGCTTGGTAAATAATAAATAGGTTTTGACAGTTATTTTTAGTAATATAGGTCATGATTCCGGGATGGTCCCATATTAGTTTTATCATGATCCAACCAGTGTTTTAAAAAAGTATATCGTGCATTATTACATTTTTTTAAAATAAAAAAACTAACTTTCCAGGATTTTTAGAGAAATTATTTTAATTTATTTTCTGTTATACTAAATTTATTATTAAATGGGTTTCAGGATAGGAGTAGGTTCAACTCGATTCGATCCTACCCCACCCAGCTCCTAGTGTTAGTGGGAGGGCTGAGTAGCCGGGGTAAAGCCAGGGGCCCCGGCGAAATCAATTGGACCAGGGAGGCTGCTCTGCCCCTCTCTGCTCAAAACTGGTCACAAGGAGCAGGCAAGGGTGGTGGGGCATTTTGCTCGCGTGGGGTGGCAGCAGCAAGGCTCGCAAATGGAACTCCTAAATATTCTTAGTCCTCATATCCTGATTTATATGAATCGACCGTGACGCGGAATTGAATACCCTATGTCAGGTTATCCTAAAGACCTAGCACAATACGTTCCTAAAGCCATTGATGCCTATCAGCCCCAGCCCTAACATAAATTTAAATTTACACTTAAATAGATGCGTACGGGCTGTCTGCACCAATAGATCTATGGTAGCAGACGGAATCCTACGAGTAGGATAGGTGGTAAGGATGTGATTGTATTCTTAAAGTTAATCAAGCAGGCTCACTTGATCAATCAAGGACTTGAAGGTGTCTTCGCCACTTTGAGAGGGTGGTCAAGGAGACAAGAACCAAGGTTCAAATTTTACTTTGCCCACCCTGTCATGATGGGGTCGCGGCAGGTACAGGGGTACCTGTGGTGCACGCCATGTCTCCGTGCACCACTGCAGACGGTTTGCGGCCCATTGTTGAGTGGCAGCGCGATGGGAATCGCGAGATCCAGCGCCGCCGGGGAATGAATGAGTGCGGAAGCGTTCCTACAGCCCCGGTACCTGACGAACCCCTTCGCCAGGTACCGGGGACACCGTGTGATTTTATTTGGTAGGAGTCCGACATAACCCATCACTTCCTCCAAAATTGACGGGTCTCCATGAGGATTTCCAGACGTAAAATAAGGTTCGGATCTTATACCAAATTTGTAAATATGTAATTACTGTGTAGACATTTTCTTGACGTTGTAGTTCGTAATGAGCATGGAAATACAGTCTTACATTTACAGGATTACCATAGCCTTTTAACTTTCTTTTCCACCATTCGTACTCAACTTATTTAATTTGCAATTTCCCGCCAAAAAAAATGTATACGTATTAAGCGTGACAAAACAGGCAAAGTAGTGCGCTATGAATGAATTGGACTTACCGGTAACTTAAAAAAAACTTGAAACTCCCAAATTACTCTTGTGTGGAGCTGGAGTTGGATATATTTGGGAGTTTTAGCTTCCGTTAAGTCCAATTCATTCATAGTGCACTATTTTGCCTGTTCTGTCATGCCGTAATACGTATACTTTTTTGCCGGGAAATTGCAAATTAAATAATTTTATTTGGATTCAGCACCAAGTTTTCAACTTCTAGACCAGGGTAGACGAACCTTTATGCGTCAACGTGCCATTTTTTCTACAAAAACCTTTAGTGGGGTCATTGACGTGCCATCAAATAATTTTAATAATATCAAATGAATACTGTCAAAACTCTTTATTAAATAAAGTAAACAAAAGAGGTACATTTTGGAATATTTTTATTACACACATAAATTCAATTACTGTAAAATTAGTATGACTTTTGTTGCTGCAGGTTAAGTGACAAATAATTTATGTTAGGGTTGTAAGACTTAGCAAAATGCATGCTGAATTGGATTCATCTGTCAAACGGTTTCTAACCGAGAGTTTTTAATGTTATTCATCTCTGAAAATAATGACTCGCAGGCATAGGTAGATGAAAAGCTTTCTGACTGCCATAGCGCCGCCCCAACCCCGCGCACCGAACACTCCGTAGCGTAGGATCACTCGCATTCGATCGTCATAAAATACCTACTTAACACATTTTTACACATGTTTCATGAACGGCGACGTGCCCAAAATATTGTGCCATCAATGGCACGCGTGGTAGGCGAACCTACCCTGTACTAGTCCCGCATAAAACTAGAAAAACGCAGTACTTTTTAGCGTCACCAATAAATCAGAGTCGCCAAGGCTGCAAATATCGCAGCGTTGAATTACATAAATGAATCAGTTAGACGGTTCTTTATGCGCTCGCTGGAAACTCTCCGTAAAAATGGCTCCATTTCCTAAAAACAATGTGTTACAGTAAAATGGCGAAGTGGAATATTATCATCTATTATAAGCATTGCAGTGAGAGGAAAATAATATTTCAGCGCTTAATAGATGGCTTCTAAGTATTTTTTAACTATGTTCAGTATGTTAAAAATAACCACGTTATTAGAAACCGAGTTTAAAAGTAAAAAAAAATAAAGATTTGATATTGATTATATACTATATGTGCTATTTACTAATAGGTTTAAAGTCGGTGCCAAGCCAATTTAATATTTTATTTTTATAATTATTAGTTTAAGGCTTAGCACCGACTTCAAACCGACTAGCAAATAACACATATAAATAATAGGTAGTATATAATTAATATTAATATTCTTTTTCACTTTATAGTTTTGAAGTCGGTTTTCATTAACGTCCTTATTTTTATTTAATACTTTTTAGTTTATTGCTGATATTATTTAATTTAACAAACAAAAATCGGGGCAGTAGATAAAAAAGTCTCATAAAATAAAAACTAATGGGCCTACCAATCAAATTCTTATGGGACCATTTCAAAACTATTCCACATCAAGCGAAAAAAGAATTACACGAATCGGTTCAGAAACGTCGGAAAAATCTGTGTACACTGTACATACATAAAAAAAATATACTGTCCGAATTGAGAACCTCCTCGTTTTCTTAAACTCGTTAAAAAAATATTAATCTCTTTAATTTCCTTAACGAACTCATGTTACTACACTCTATCTCTATACCTAACTATCACTTTTTTGTACGTTATTTAAGTTCCTAATGTTTAGAGCTAGATTAGATTTCTAGTTGTTTGTTTTTAGTGATGAATCGTTGTGTAATTTTAGTCTATTAATAAATGTATTCTTTCTTTCTTTAAGAAAAATATGTCTTCTGTAGACACTATTTATAACGCTTAATTAAATTGGAGATTTCTAAAGGATCAAAGATTGTCAATAAATATTGCATGGCGAACATAAGTCCAGGGTATTAAACCTCTTCCGTGAATAAATTTACTGGCCAGTAGCTACCTCACCTTTCACACAACAACGTAATAGTCATTGACCTCTAAGTATATGGACATGAAACACCTACGAAAAAAGCCTGTCGTCGGCTACTAAATATGGCTGCAATTTTGACATTATTAGGCTGTCCAGAAAAAGTAGAGTACCGATATCGATACATGATCTATTACTGACGATTGATAGTTAAGTTTAGGCAAATAGATAAGAATTATTATTTAAATACCGAAAGAAATCGCAACTATCAACTTACTTACTTTGTGGTACTCAAATGGCTTATATCTAAATAGGGAAATGTAAGTAAACGAAAGAAAGAATATTTGTTTACTTTTCGTGAGCACGTTTTTTTTACATCATGGCGTGCAAATATGTTTATTCTTTATATAAGTTAACTCTTTATATTTATTACAAGATTCATTATCATTACAAAAAAAATTGATCAGATTACATTCAAACCACTTTCTTTACTTTTAAGTGAGCGCTTAAAAGAATTCTTATTAAGCTAGACTGTGATTATATATTTTCAGTGGCAATGGTATATATTCTTATCTTGTCCAAATATTCTTTTCTGGGAACGTAAAATAAAATATCGACAGTTGTAATAGTGCATCGCTATGAAAATTGAACACTAAATATGGATTCTTGGCAAACATGAGAACTGTTATTACGTCACTTTAAATCGACGCCAAAATAAGCATAGACAAAAATGTCGTTATCGCTTTCGGCGTACATACATAATATCAAAGACAATATATTTACTAATCTCTGATAATAGTAACATTTGTTAAAAGAGACAAAGAGATGTCGTTAATTATATTATGTCGATTCCAACGGTATTTATACAACTAAATTTGCTATATAACATTGTTGCACTTCTTTATATATTCCTATTTCTATGGTAATAGTGAAGAACGTTAAAATTATGTCAGCTGGATTAGATACATTTAAGAAACTATTTCTTTTATGTGAGAGGTCAGCGAACAGGCATATTTCTCTCCTGATGGTTGGAACCGTGGCCTATAGACATAATAGGTGTCACAGTCGCGTCGCTTTCCTGTGGCCAGGGTGGTAGGCCTATTGTGCAAGTCGACAGGCTTCCGGGCCGAATCATAACAGCTTCATTACGGCGGCAGAAATAGGTAGGATTGTTGCTCCCATCCCTGTAAATTGCTGCACAGGACTTTATCATCAGTGGTTTTGTTAATGTTGACCTATTTTTTGACCACTTACGAATTGCCTGGCAGAGAGGCAGATCGTCTATTTTAATCAGCGGACCCGGACCAAAACGCGGAAAATAAACTGGTTAAATATTTTCTTAGCCAGTCACGTAGTATTAGTCTCGGTATTAGTAAAAAACGACATTTGCCTCTTGTGTGCTAATTGGTACTAAGTTTTCTTGTATTCTTTTACACCCAGGCACCAATACGGGGTTATGTGACTGCGACATTCCTAAAACTTAAAATGTTTGGCCTCATACTCATAATCCAGTTTCAATTGGCCCCGGCTGTCTGTACGAGAGTCGTATGCTAGTTCGTTGTATTACTTCATGAAACTAATGTTTGCAAAAATACCATCAATTTGGTTTAATTTTGACTAATTCAAAATCTAAAAAAAATATATTTTAACAAAATAGTAGAAGAAACAGAGGTATTTGTTATTCTATTAAAATCGCAAACAACTTCATTGTTCTAATCCAATATTAATGCAGTAATCTGTTTAATAGTTAGAATAAGACGTGTTCGTTGTACCAATTTTTTAACAATTTGTAATAAATTTCAAGTTTTTATTAAGAAAAAGGGCAAGCTAGCCTGATTAATTTTACCGGATCTTCTCAGTGAATAGACTGTTCTGGTACGGTGGTAATTAGACTTACATAGTCATAAGTATAATAAGTCATAAGTTTTTTTTTCAATTTCTTGTTGGTATTAAAGGCCACACACGATAATGGCGAATAGTAATGACTCACAAAACATTTCCATAGCAATGGTACGTCGTTTCTTCCTATCAATGTTCAATGCAGATCCAGAATTCTAAAACTTGTACCCTGGGGCTTCGATTACCGAGTCCTAAATTCGTGGAAGTATGGTCTAATTTAAAAGTGATTTCGGGAATGACTTCATTAATAATGTAATAACTTCTTTAGTTGTGTTCCTACCTGATTATTCTATTTTTTTACTACTATCGATCACAGCTTTTTTACTTAAGCTGTACCAATATTGACTTGTTTCAGAGACAAGATATTCATTTGCAAATTTGCATCAGATCACAATTTTTAAAAGGGTGAAAACTTTTAAACTCTCGTCAGATCTTCAGAACGCAAGACAGCGCACTGCGCATGCGCGAATAAGACGGCGCGCGATCTAAAATAAAATGTAAATACATTGCTGTTTTTGTATTGCTTATGTATTTCCGAAGAGTGTAGGATGCGCAATGGATAATACGTCGCAATATACCTACCATTACATTCTTACAGATAACAGATACGTATGATATCAACAGACATTGCTCTTCCATCTTGAAAATAAGCTTTATGTGTAGACGAGCAATGCTCCTACTACAGATAATATGACGGCGCTCCTAGCCGCTGGTCTTACTTTAGCGAGTTTTCGTCAAGCTAAACGCAGATTATTGATATAAAAATAACATTTATGCATAAATTATAGTAATTTCATACTGACAATTAAAGCAATTCGTGCAAAGTTATTCCCTAACCATTCCAAAATATCAAAGATGCACAACGTTAATATTCAAGTTTGCACTTCTGGTGGCACTCTCGGAGTGCAACCCGTCTTTTTTTTCTCGGTTTTTTCACCGCCATTGCGGGTACTCGCATAACTTTCAATACGTTGCAGAATTGCGAATTAAAAATCGCTCGGTGAAAATCCGTGTTACAGACTAGGCCGTTAGGCACCTATTGTAAATACTTAAATTAACACCTGTTGTAAGTATCAGTAGTTATAGTTAAAACAGGTGTTAGAATGTCACAAAATGAATTGGGTACAAGTTTGAAAAATCGATGTTGTAATGTGGTGATCCTATAACCTTCTGGTAGTAATCTAGACATTTTAAATTACTGCGTTTTTCCAGTAGTGTTATCACTCGTAATTAGGTGCTATTAGAGGTGCTTTTACCAACAGGACACCAGTCTGCTTTTTTGCTACCTTACAAAGGCTAAATCATAACGAAGAACTAGGAGAACACTAATCATTACCTATTTATACTCACTGCAACAGTTTTACAAAAATAGCAAAACCAGGCCTTTAATATCTCTGACCTCTGACATCGGCCAATATCGGCAATATCGGCCTCTGACATCTCAAGATATCACTTTATTTTAAAATGATTGTAAAAATGATGATTGGTTAATTGTAATGTATTATTAAAATAATTTAATGCGTTATATTAAGGTACATATTTCAAAGAAGCGAAAGAAATCATCAGTCAGAAGAATCCATTTAAATGTATTCATTTATTAGAAAAATGATATAACTAACGAATAATCAGTGAAATTAAAAATAACCTTTTTTATGAAATCATTTCGTAAACGCACTTTTAATATAGCTATCCAGTAAAATTACTGCCTGATGCATACAAGGTCTGAGGATTAGACGTAACACATTTGTACCTTATTAGTATAAAGCTTATAGCATCTTAACGCCCATATCCACGAAGAGGTAGGCAGAGGCTCAACCAGGGCACCCACGACTAGCCGATGACACTAAGCCCCACTATGTGATAGGTCACAAGCCTATCGCCCACCGGGCATGTCAAGTTCAACAACTGAACCGCTAGAACACAAAGGTGTTAATAAGCTTTTTTTGAGTAAGTCTAAAAACGTTATATATTTGCGATAACATTTATTGAAGTTCTTAGAACAATATAGTGACGATTACTCGATTTTATAAACAAAAAAAAGCCAGCAAAAAATAAACACTAGTCAATTACCCTTTTTTATTTACACGTAAGAGAGTTAAGATTCAAGCACAAATTTCAAAACTTTAGTCATCAAAGCACTACTACATATTTTAAAAATAGGGAATAATACTTTTATTACTAAAGTAAGAATAATATTAACGCTTGTTCATATCATCCCACTAGCAGGCAATGTAATCTGCACATTCCTATACTAAAGAAATTTTCAAAGCGGTTAATCGTGTGACTTGGTCCACAAACTGTTTATAGATTAGTTGTTAAACTCCCGAACAGTGCGACTATAGCCAGTTGTAACGAACTACGCCACAGGCCATTTTACCAAGCTAAATATTGCTTTAAACTATTGCGCCGGTCATTTTCTTTAGTTTGACAGGATAAAAGGCTTTGATTGGTCAAAATTTAAGATGTCACTATTTTCTGAACTATAATTGCATTTATGTCACCTTGGACATTATCTTGTCTAAGGTTACTCTAAGAATTAAGTCAACAACACTTGGAGTACTTTTGTCAATATTAATTGATATGAAAGTTAATTTGGGTAACTAAAATAATTATATAATACTAACTAACCTGGCAAATGTAGTTTTTAAATTTTAATTTTCTTAGAGATCATTTTAGTTGAAATATAAATATGTTATAACATTTATCACTTAGGGTGATGAATGAAATAACTACCTCATCTTAGACCTATCGAGTGTGTTTAAAAATTTCACAAAAGTTGGTTTAGCCATTTCGAAGGAGTAACATAACAAACATTTTGACAAAAAAATTTATACCTGCGTAAAATATATATGGTTGCCTAGAAGAGTTATAGTTTAAGTTTTATTTGATTTATTTGTAATTTCTCTGTATTTGGTACACAATAAAGAGTTATAGTATTGTACACCCTGTATAAATTAAACAAAAAATCTCTTTTTTGTGTGAGTCCCAATTGCAATGATTGTATAAGTTGTATTTTGTATTTAAGTGAACCTGATTTCTTTTATCGATTAAATACAAAATATGTCGATATTACTGACAATATTATTGTCAAATTGGAGACTCGCGAAGTAATAGCTCTAAAAATATATAAAGACGCATGACATCCTTCATCAGTATTCCTTGCCATATCTTTAATCTGTGGGCGTGCTCGTGGGTAGGAAAATTTAAAAGAAAACAGATGATTTGTACAAATGATAACATTGTGTAATTAATCCCATAAATTGTATGACAAGTATTCGTCTCACATTAAATTAACACTGAATAGATTCTTTAATAATTTTACTTAGTTAAAATTCACCAAATATATGGTGATTTGAGCAGACGCGGACGTGGTGCGCTGACAGTTTCTCGTTCCAAGGCAAAGAGTAAAGTAACTGTCCATAAAGGAATTCCAAGGTAAGGTTCAAGATGGATGCCTCGCTACCATACATAGAAATAGTAATATATAGAGAAGTGCAACAATCTTCTATAGAAAATTTAATTGTATAAATATAACTTAACAACATCTCTTTGTCTTTTTTTAACAAATGTTGATATTATGTACGCCGAAAGAGATACATTTTTGTATATGCTCATTTTGGCGCCGATTTAAAATGACGTCGTGACAGTTCTCATATTTGCCAAGAATCCATATTTAGTGTTCAATTTTTATAGTGATGTACAATTGTCGATATTTTTTTTACGTTCCCAGAAAATAACATTTGGACAAGATAAGAATGTATTCCATTGCCACTGAAAATATCAATCACAGTCTAGCTTAATAAGAATTCTTTCAAGTGCACACTTAAAAGTAAAGAAAGTGGTTTGAATGTAATCTGATATTTTTTTTTTGTAACGATATAAACACATTTGCACGCCACAATGTTAAAAAACGTGCTCGCGAAAAGTAAACAAATATTTTTTCTTTCATTTAATTACATTTCCCTATTTAGGTAAAAACCAATTAAGTAGCACAAAGTAAGTAAGGTAGTAAGAAATTAAGTAAGTAAGTAGTAGCAATTTCTTTCGGTAGGTAAATAATAATTCTTATCTATTTGCCTAAACTTAACTATCAATCGTCACTAATAGATCATGTATCGATATCGGTACTCTACTTTTTCTGAACAGCCTTATAATGTCAAAATGGCAGCCATATTTAGTAGCCGACGGCAGGCTTTTTTCGTAAGTATTTCATGTCCATATACTTAGAGGTCAATGCTACCACAGACACGAAACTTCGCCTGAGTGACAACCAAACGCCACTGAATAATATGCCGTTTCCAGGGCTACAGCTTACAAGCGCCGTCATATTATACTTATAGCAAAGCTGTTGTCGTACATGCGTGACACTTGTTTAAGATTAGATATTATCCTAGAGCGAAGGTGTTGTAATAAATAATAGAGTAATATAACAATGTAAGCACAATACAAATTTAAAGAATTTGGATGCGGGTATTTTGTAACTGCTCAATGTCAATATAATTAGAGGGCCGACATGGAAGTTACACTGATTTGGTTTCCTTTTAAATCCTGTCCGATCCTTCCCGCCAACTCGTCTTCTACCAATGTTTGAGCGGATCGTTCGAGTGGTCAGATGCCACGCGGTTTTGCTTGTAGATTTTAAACAAATTTGCACAGTAATTTTGTTAGGGCTACCGCCCTTGTGTGAACGTCTTGGTGATCTAAAATACAACGCGTCGTTTGAAGAAACTTCAGCGGACTTCTACTAAGCAAACAGCAAATAGACCCAAGAACCCGTCCAGGTAACCTTTTCTTTCTTACCTAATCAGTTTAACTTTCAGGTCAGGTGGAAATTAGGTATATTGACTTTTTAGCAATTAATACATTAAAGGTTTTTTATTAGTTTAAATACAGTCCATTAGGCGCAGACGAGGCAATTGGCCTTACCAGAATTCATTAACACACACATTTAACTACATTTTTTATTTTGAAGTTCAGTAGCAGTTAGTATGTTTGTTTGTTTGTTACTCCTTCACGCAAATACTACTGAACCGATTTTCATGAAATTTGGTACACACATAGAGAGAAACATGGATAAACATAAGATAGTTTTTATTTAAAAAAACTCATAATTTAAAAAAAAAAGTTGGTACTCAATCTGTGTCGGTGTCGGATCATAAAAGGGTTTGCAGAACAGATAAGACTGTTTAAAGTGTAATTTTGAATTATTTGGTTATAACTGGTAAATAATTATATGGTAAATAATAAGCTGATAAATTTCACTCCTACCTAATTATTACATACATGATATTATTTGTATATAAAAAATTAAAAAGATGAAAGATCCATGTCACAATTTCCTTGTATTTCTATTTCCTTGTATGTCTGTGGATATGGATATCCAGAACATCACAATTTAGTATACATATATCAAAAGATATATGTATATATATATATATATATACATATATACTACTTTGTAATGTACAATAATCACATCGTAAGCGAATTACTAAGTTTAGATCAATTGGCTTAGCTTGTTTAGATAGTATTAGCCTTCAATTATAACTTTTAGATTTAATAATTAAGTTTAATCCCAGTTAATATAGTAATGACAGTTTAAACATTGGTCAGTTAATTGTTTATATAGTACGGAGGAAAATCAATAACATCCTGCTAATACAATAATTCCTGAAGTTTGTGGCGATAGATAGATGTGTGGCATTCTTTCACGAACAAACTACTGAATGGATTTAAATTAAACTATACAGGAATATAATTTATACATAAGCGCTACAATTTATAAAAAAATATGACTTGGTAAGCAAGAAAAGTCACGAGTGGAAGCTAGAAGCCGCGGGCGGAAAGCTAGTAATTTCATATACCTAGGAACATATACTTCAAGAATCAAGTCTGTTTATGTTTCGAAATAAATCAGCATCATGTGTGTTTGTACTCTACAATCATTTAAAAAAATCACAGAATATACTTATCTGTACAGTTTATACAAAAACAACATGATGTGGTTATTAATTACGAGATTATTTATCTATAAAGACTGTAAAAAATTCGTACTCTAAGCAAACGTATGCTCCGAGCTCTAGAAACATTTCGTATGACTCAGCACACCAGTCACGTCTCTGCGGTACTCTGGGACCGTTTAAAATATTTTCAGAGGATATTTTTCTTGTCGTCCAGGTCATTTTAACGTTTTAACAACTGACTGGTACCATAAATTTAAAGTCCACCTGTTTCTCGCGGTTTCTGTGGCGCCTGAATGAATGACTAAGGAAATGAGTTGAATGAATGTATGATACTTCATTGTTCAGAAACATACAATTACCTACTTATTGTTGTCATGTTTAAAACAGTTGCATATAGCTGTAAATCGGATATCGGATATTATTCGGATTTTTACCTTGAATTATCGCCGTTCAAATATGCAATGGCAGTGCGATCGATATACCATACGATTTTAGTATACAAATCGAGATTTTCCGATACAAAGTTACTTCTATTTGGTCTCCAGGAAAACAGCCCTTGTTGCTGTACCGTTGTACGAAATTGTCCAATCTGTTTAAATGAATATATCTCGGAGTGAGCATTCTGCTTGTCCACTAAATCTGGTTGAGTTGTAAAAACCGCGAGATAAGTAATATATTATTCATTCCAAAAAAAAGTACAAAGGCCAAGTCTGTATCACCGCAAATTGGAGCGGCGTTCGGTGCAGTAGATATCCGCCTTAATTGTTTTTGCCAAAGCATAGTACATAACAAACTAGTTTTTTTTTGCTTTAGTTAATTAATTTGAATATTATTCAAAATAATTAAGCTCAGTAAAACTACAAATACCGGCTTCAAT
Organism: Calephelis virginiensis; assembly: GCA_002245475.1. Taxonomy (NCBI): domain Eukaryota; kingdom Metazoa; phylum Arthropoda; class Insecta; order Lepidoptera; family Riodinidae; genus Calephelis; species Calephelis virginiensis. The sequence continues at coordinate 22,392 of NJDC01004140.1, forward strand.
TATTTTATTGGGTACTACGTCGCTGATTGATAATCATATTTTCGAAAGATAGCAAATGTTTCTGAAATGGTCACACATTATTTTAATACCATTCTTCTAGTAGCTTGTGACTTACATTTAATATTTTATAACATAATATTAAGTATAATTTAAAACCACTGGATGGATCATGATAAAACTAATATGGGACCACCTAGGAAGTAGGAATCACTTCCTATCTTTCTAACCCCAACCCGGTGTTAGCACCCGCGTGTGACTACACACCGGCCGCAAACGCGCCCGCCAAACTTAGGAGACCCCGTCACGTGTTATCGGATCCACCGGATCCAATAAC
>NJDC01004140.1:23201-34891 GCA_002245475.1 Calephelis virginiensis
CCATCTAAATAATGATGTCTCGGGCTGAGCACTCTGCTCGGCCCACAAAGCCCGGTGAAGTTGTAAAAACCGCGAGGTTGCCAACACATTAGTCATTCCAAAAAAAAAAATCTTTCTAAAAAAGAACCATAAAAATCGGTTGGCTATTGGACGAGTAATCGCGAAACAAACATCCAATAAAAAACATACAGTAGAATTGAGATCATCCTTCTTTTAGAATTTGTTACTACAATAAAATAAGATTATTAAATAGTAGTATTAAATTTTCTGGAACTATGTATATAATTGTAGTGCAAAAACCATCTCCAATCACAATACCATGTCATCTAGGTATATAAAAATATTCATTTATAAATACAACACAAATAAAACCTCTCAGATCTTTATGAATTGTTACCTACTAACCAAAGAAAGGACGACCAAAATCTATCAGTAATTCTTGAAATTACTGTTTTATTACTTGTTTTAAGAATGACATAATCTTAGCATAACTTGTTATATAAGTGACATATTTTTTTACTTGTTGTCAGTAAATAAATACACATTAAAAATACAGTAAGTACATAGTACATGCATTGTAAATACAAGTAGTAAAGATGCCTTCGTCCAGGACGTAAATTAATTGTTGTTTGATAAATATCTATTAAGAGAGATTTATTATACAATGTGAATGTGTATAAAGAGGTCTTTACATTGGTTGACTATATCCGATTTGCTATATCCGGCAGCAAAGCTTGGGTTTATTTTTGTATGTATTTCGTATGTTTCTTTTTCTTTAGCATATTAGACTTTTCAATAGCGTAACAAAAAATGAATAAACTTGTCAGATAGCTATGAGATTTTATATATATTGCAATACGGATACGAAATTAAACGCTTCTTACACTGTTGTTAATAAATAAGGACCAAGGTAAGAGTAAAGTTAGGTTGATAGTATAGTTTGTATTAAAATGTAACAAAGACTATCGTACCAGGTTAAACCTTGGAGTACTTTGATCTATGTTTACTAAAAGACGGTTAGGGTACAAAAAATATATCATCACATTGACATAAATAATACAACCAGAGAAAACATTTTTATGTTACGTTTTCTACAGTAAATATGTAACCGTATTATTTCATAAAAACTAATAAGTGAGTGCTTGTTCATTTGTCACTACAACGTGTTACATCAAAAAGCCAATGATACCAAGAAGCTTTAAAAGTAGCGAAAAGAAAAGTCACATATCAGTATGTAAGGTCCCTTATAAATGTTGATTCCTAATTAATAAACTGCAAATAAATTACCGCAGTGCCGCTAACGCTGCGGTAATTTGCACTGCATGCTGCAAATCACTTGAGATAGCCACTGACAATAAGGTTGCAGTTTCTTGTGTACAGTCAGGTCCAATATTCCATATATACATTGTACAGCTTATATTTTTTTGTGTAGTCACCTCTGTGATGTATTGGTCCGGTATTGGACTTAACTTCCTAAAGTCCCGGGTTCAATAATTGGTTGAGCAACAAAATTTATTTGAATAAAAACAACGCTATCCGGGATTGCATATGTACAAGGTTAGTGATAGATTTGCAACCTAGCACATTGAATTGTTAAGGGTAGTCTGGTTGTGCCTCTGACTTCAAGGAACTTAATTTTTTTTGGGGAAGAGGCTGCACATTGATTTATATTACTCGTATTTTTTTAATTATTCACAACGCAGTGAGATGAGAGATAGAAATAAAAAAAAGAAAGATAGTGTTAGACATCCAAGTAGACCAAGGATGAGTTTCTAAATAAAAATCAGTACATCAGATGTAGAGTTTGGCAGCGACTCGCCCGGATTGGTACCACCACCTTACCTATTCCTGCCGCCATAACGTCATGACGTGTTCCGGTTCGGAGGATAAGGTAGCCGGTAAACTTCCTTTTGCTCGAGGTCTAACATCCTGGCCTCAGGTTGACAACGCACCATTACTATCTTTGGTGTCTCTAGGCGGCGTGAGTTTCTAACGATCAGGAAATCCGTCTGCTTGTTTGCCTTCCAATATCATAAAAAAAATCAGATGTTATACAAAGGCGGCGTCAAAAGTCTCCCGAATATTTGAGTGATTTTAGAGAGAAGAAAAAGAGAATTTAAAAGAAGCTAGACATGTCTCTAGGATATAGATGGTTAAATAATTCATTACAAGCTAGATCACTGGTGGTAGAATTCTATGCAGTAACTTACCAGCACAGGGATCCATTGGCTAACTGTTCCAGTAAAGAGAGTTGGGTAACCAGTAGACTTAAAATTAGCATTTGTGGTGTATATAGGACTGTTGAATAGGCCACGGGTTATTAACATCATTAGATCCGTGTGCTAGTTCGCTATCTTAAAAAAATTTCAACAATTTTGGCTAACAACTGTATCGATTGTAACGATGCTTATATGTAATAATATATGACGCTAGTGCGTTTAGTCATATTAGGTGCTAAACTTAATAAAAGAGACTGTCTTTGGTTGAAGACATAACAGTAACATCTTTGATATTAATCAACAACGTATTTTTTATCACCAAGTTATTCTTCTACTTGTTAACTTCCTACACTCTACAACAAGGAAATAAAAAAATTCAGGAAGTTCTTAAAAGTACAAGAATAATGTCGGAAAACGTATGTGTCAATGTGTATGGTCCTTTACACGTTGATCTTTAATTAATAAACGGCTAATAAATTGCCCCAGCGCCTGTGACACTGCAGACTGCATGTGTATACATTGCAAATCACTTAAGATATTTACTAGCTTAATGAATGTAACTTACGTACATATTTTACAGGGTTATCAAGTATTTACTACGAGGGTGAATCCAAAAGTTCGTGGCCTAACCTATATGGAGCTATGACATCTTTTTAAAATCTACCGTCATTTGTTAGTATGTATCATATTGATTTATTGTGCGCAGTTTCATTCCGATACTGCACATTATAAATTTTCTGTGATTATTTGTTTGAAGCAATCTGATGCAATTTTCAATAATGGAGAAAATTGAACACCGTACAGTCATTAAGTACCTCAATAAAAAGGCCTATCACCAAAAGATATCCATCAAGATATGGTGAGCACTTTTGGGGGAGTCTTTTCCATCGTATTTCAGTGTCAAGAAGTGGGTAGCTGAGTTTAAGCGCGGTCGTGAGAGCATTAAAGATGATCCTAGGAGTGGAAGGCCTACATTCGCTACCACGAAAGAAAACATCGATAAAATTTGTGATCTCGTACTGGGTGATGACGTTTGACCATTGGTAAGATAGCTGAGATAACAAACATCAGTTATGGCCGGGTGCAACACATAATAACGGAAGAGTTGGGGTTCCATAAGGTTTCTGCTCGCTGGGTCCCTAGGTTGCTTTCTCAGCTGAACAAAAACGAGTTCGATACACAATTTCACGAGACTGTTTGGAACTTTTTGAGACTGATCCCGCGGAATTTTTGTCTAGATTTGTTACCATGGATGAAAGCTGGGTTCACCACCATACTCCTGAATCAAAGCAACAATCCAAACAGTTGAAAAGATCAGACTCTCCAACACCGAAAAAGGCTAAGGTCGTTTTGTCGACTAACAAAGTCATGGCTTCTGTTTTTTGGGATGCGAAGGGCATTATTTTTGTAGATTATTTAACGAAAGGTCAAACTATAAATTTTAGTTATTATTGTAACCTTTTACGAAGATTTCGGGAAGAAATAAAAGAAAAAAGGCCGGGAATGTTGCGTAAGAAAGTTTTGTTTCATCAAAACAATGCACGTGTTCACACTTCGGTTGAAACAATGTCTGTAATCCATGATTGTGGCTACGAATTGCTGCCCCACCCACCCTTTTCGCCGGATTTAGCCCCGTCGGATTATCATTTATTTCCAAATTTAAAAAAACACTTGGTTAGCTCGAAATTTTCGACCAAAGATGAGTTGTCGCAGTAAACGACTTTTTCGCCGACCTTCCGGAATCTTTTTTTTTCGAGGGGATAAACAAGTTGCAGGTCAGGTGGAAGAAGTGTGTTGAGCTAGATGGAGACTATGTCGAAAAATAAAAATAAATTTAGACCCACTTTTCTTTAATTTTCTTGGTCGGGCTTAGAACTTTTGGATCCACCCTCGTATTTAGAGCTAGCATTTCCTAATTTATGTTTAACTTATGACATGGCCAGATTTCACTTTGATATTTAGAACGTATCTTCTATGTATCTCTATACTTATATTAAAACTTTTGAAGAGTGAATGGTGTACATTGAAGATATTTCAAAAATATGTGCAGGCGACTAAAAGGGACAGAAGAAAACATTTTTAGAATGTTTGCATGTCCGTCTGTCTGAATTTACTGAACTGATAGTAATAGAAACGTATAGAATACTTTTGAATCCTCTCACTAAAAGGATTCAAAAGGGACAGGAGTAAATTTTAAGTCATAAATTTAACTATCATTCATTAACGCGTAGTCAGATTTCATTTATTGGTTTTTTGATTACTGTAATGTACTTTACCGAATCCTACTAACATTATAAATACAAAAATTTTATATGTTTGTTTGTTACTCCTTCTCACAAAAACTGCTGAACCGATTCTTATGAATTTTGGCACACATATAGAGGGTAACTTATATTAACACATAAGATAGTTTTTATTCCGAATAATATTTCTGTGAGACCATTAAATATGCGAGCAACACGGGAAACAGCTAGTATCTCATATTTTTTTCAAGCCTTAACTTTAGTAGTAGAAAAATTACAGATTTATCGACACTCAGTAAGTAGAATGTAACCAAGTAATGAGAAATCTGGATTGTTGATAACCATTTAAAAATATGGGACGTTTTATATATATTCACGCCGAGTACCCTTTCTAGGTAGGCAAGAGTATATAAAGTCTGTGTGCCTGTATATCAGTTACGCTTTCAAGGATAAACAGCTGGACAGATTTTGATGACATTTGTTGTTTATAATTACAGACATGAGTTTTAAAAAAAAATATTTTTAAAAAATGTAACCTAAAGGACTATAATAGGAATAAAAGTTTGTACGAAGTCGCAGCTAAACTGTCAAATAGTTAGTATTAAATGATAACTTGTACTCGTATTATGTATAAGGTCCTTCAGAAGCGCGGACTTTTAATTAATAAACGACTAATGAATTTAACAGAGCATCTAACGCTGTACCGTATACTGCAAATTATTTAAGAAAGCCGCTTCTTTAATGAGTGTAGTTTCTTTAATATATTTTTTTATAGAATCATAAGGCAAATACGCTAGATGAATGGACATTTCTGTGATTCAGGCACAAACTGGATCATGATGGTAGTGATAGATTCCATCACTTTACTGATTTGTAAGTGCTGGTCAATGTCGTGTTTCGCTATTGTGCCTGATTTGGCGCGATAGGCTTGCCACCTATCGCATTATTGGACTTAGTGTCTTCGGCTAGTCGTGGGTGCCCTGGTTGTGCCTCTGCCTAATACTCTTTTTAATAATTCAGAATGCTTAATCTCTCAGCATTTTGGCATTATTACTTTTACTGTCTGTAGGTTATGCATATTTATTCTCATCCTATGGAAATAAAAAAAATATAAATAATACAAAAATATTCAAACGATGTAGATATTAATAGAGTCTCGTTCCCACATCAACTTTTATTCTAACACAGCTCTCCTGATGGTAAGAGGCAACTGTAGCCTATACACTCCATGAATGTTATAAGTAACTCGCTGTCCTAAGGATGGGATGTAAGGCCTATCATGCAAGTCTACCGGCTACCCTACCCGCCGAACTGGAACACGACAGAGTCATTATGTCGACAAAATAGGTAAGGCGGCGGATCCCTACCCGGGCAAGTTGCTATTGGAAGATATTGGAAGGCAAACAAGCAGACGGATTTCCTGATGGTAAGAAAATTCACGTCGCCTAGAGACACCAAAGGTGGTAATGGTGCGTTGCCAACCTGAGACCGGGATGTTAGGCCTCGAGCAAAAGTAAGTTTACCGGCTACCTTACCCTCCAAACCGGAACACGTCATGACGTTATGGCGGCAGGAATAGGTGAAGCGGTGGTACTAATCCGGGTGAGTCGCTGCGAAACTCTACCACCTACTCAGATGTCACGGTGTTAGTGACGGTAAGCCTATGATCGCCTTTTACGAACTGCCTGGCAGGAAGGCAGATGGTCTATTCTGCAAAGGAGCCCGGACCAACACGGGAGGTACAATAAAATACCGCCAGTTGTCTTGCAGGTAACAATCTGTTCGCTTCTTATGAACTGTCTGGCAGAGTGGCAGATAAATAAATTAATAAATAAAAATATTCCTGGACATGGTGCACAAATTAAATCTAACCCCAGAAGTAAGAAAATTATATTATGCTTGTTTTATTGGTGTTAGACAACGATTCTAAGCCACGGTAATACTTAAATAGATACCAGAATAAATTTAATAAGCACTCAGACCTGGAAATGCAGACATCTAACTGCTTGTCACACAAATACCTACCCCATGAATACCCCGGGAATCGAATTCGAGCCTAGCGGGAGGTAAGGTGGCAGATGGTCTATTCTGCTCAGCGGACTCGTACCAACTCGAGTAAAATCATTTAATGTTGCTTAAAATATATTAAATAATATTAAAAACATTTTGTATAAATTATTTAATCAATTAATAAATGGCCAATAAATTTCCACAGCGCATCCGACGCTCCTCCGCATACTGCAGTGACAAACAACGCCACTGGGTAATTAATGCTGCATCTTTTACAGGGTGATTTATTTCTTAGTGCAGATAATATCGCATTCTATTAATATTACAAAAGGAGTTTGAGCGCCATCGAGAGAAAAGATGATCGTAATTTTTTCGTAACTATTGAATTTTGTGTGTATATTCAGTAAAATGAGTCAATTTTGGACAATTTTGTCCAGTGGACGTGGAAATGAAATAATCATGAAGAAATTAGTGTATCATGTATTTTCTCTTTAACGCCAAATCTCATTAAACGAGAATTTGTAATTAATCTTTACTCAAGATATTCTAATACATGACTTATTTTGACAAGTTATAACTAATTTTAAATAATTTGAACCCAGTTTTGTAAAATCAGGGAAGTAGATACGAATTTTAACTTCACTAATGGCAAGTGATAACGCTAGTGCCAAAAAGTGAATAAAATTAACATTTCACAAGTTAAAAAATTAACTTTCACAAACTCATAAAGAAAAAGTTTGCAAAAATGAACAGTTGTTTTAAAATTTAACAAAAATACATACGTTAGTATATCTACCAAAAAATACTATATTACTTACCATATCTTATATCTTAATATATATAAATTGCGTGTCACGTTGTTTGTCCGCGAAGGACTCCTAAACTACTCAACCGATTTGAATCGAATTTGCACACCGTGTGCAGTTTGATCCAACTTGAAAGATAGGATAGCTTACATCTCAATTTTTGAACGAAAAAAATTATCATCCGAGCGAAGCCGGAACAGGCAACTAGTAATATATAAAAACTAAATGATATGAGTACGTTAAATACATATTGGAAGCACATTTGAAACTAAATAGAAGCTCCTGACTGAAAACTAAATAATAAATATATATAGTCAAAATTTGTGTACATAACTTCCGAACGGCTGGACCGATTTGGCTGATTTAGTTTTGAATTTGAAATGAAAAAAATAAAGAACTGCGAGGAAACTAAAAAAAAACATTTTAACATTTCATTTACAAACTAAAATGCTATAATGAAGTAGTAATATATAAAAGCGACTTTCTTATGAAATCAGTGAAATCTTTCAGGAAATCTTTTACTATGAGAACCAGGTAGCGAGATATTTCGCTACGGTTCCGTACATACTTTACGAATGTAAAAATTTTACATATTTTTAATTTATCTCATTAAGTTCATCGTCGTTTTGAAGTTTGTTTACGAGTATGTAGCGAATGTACGAATTATGCTTATCGTACCTATTTATTTTTTTATTTGTATTAAGTGAATTTCAAATTTCGAGATTGAAACAAAAAAAAATTACAAGAAAATTATTTCAATTTTTTTAATTATTTATAGATTTTGGCTATAGAATGTGAACGCCTAACTCTAACGTCTATCTACGAGGCCCGGGACTGTTTTCGACGGAGGCAGACATTGTGTGACGAACATTTAGTCTTTTCCGGACCTGGGGGCTGACTAAGTATCTCAGTGGTCACCTCAAAATGAAAAAATGTACATCGAATAGCTGTTAAATGACGTGTTCTATATTTACTATCTCCAATGACCAACATAAATACAATAGAGATAGCAAACACAAATACGTCATTTGACAGCTATTTGATGTAGGTACACTTTTACATTTTGAGTTGGCCACTGAGATATATAATCAGTCCCCTGGGTGTTTATTAAACTTATTATGGTAATTATCGCCTCTGTTATCTAGCGGTCCGGCATGAAACTTGACTTTTTGAGGGCCCAGTTTCGACCTTGGGTCGGGCAACGTAAAATTAGGAAATTGTAAATTTTCAATTTTCTAATAAAAATAACGTTGCCCGGAATTGGACATGTGCCCGGTTGGCGATAGGCTTGCCACCTATCACATTGTGGGACTTAGTGTCTACAGCTAGTCGTGGGTCCCCTCTTTGTGCCTCTGCCTACCCCTTCCGGGATATGGAAGTGAAGATACTAAATATTTCTATATATTACAATCTTTGACTAACATCCACAACACGAGCATATCATATTTGGGTTTAAATTCAATTTGTGTAACTCGTCCAGGTATCTTTATTTATTTATGTACTCATAATAACATCACTAAGCCACAAAAGTAGTGAAATAGGAATTAACGATCATGTTTAATCATTTAACACGTCAATTGAACCATGCGATTTTCTGCAATAAATACTTATGATTATGATTATAATACAGTACCGAAAAACTTAGTAAAAAAGTAAGTATTCCCCAATCAAAAAGTACATATAAATTCGGTTCTTATCGAAATTAGTGGGTAGAAATAGTCTAATAAACTATGTTCCGCATACCCTCCGTAGTCGTCGGTAATGCACCACCGTGACAGTCTCTTCAGCTGCGAACCATCATGCGAACATAGATTAATATGTACATTCATAAACATGCGAACATGTCCATTGTGTGAACGTGTCATTTTAAAATTGTTTTTGGTCGCCTCTGTGGTCTAGCGGTCCGGGTGTTGGACTTGACTGCATGAGGTCCCGGGTTCGAATCCCGGGTCGACCAACAAAAAGAAAATTGGATTTTTCCAATTTTCTAATAAAAAAAAAATGTAGGTCGGGATTGGAAATGTGCCCGGTTGGCGATAGGCTTGCCACCTATCACATTGTGGGACTTAGTGTCTTCGGCTAGTCGTGGGTGCCTTGGTTGTACCTCTGCCTACCTCTTCGGGGATATGGGCGTGAAGATACTTTAAAATTGTTTTTCTCAATAAGCGTTCATTTTATGAAGAAGAACATTTAGTAAGAAAGGAAGTACTAGCACAATTATTTTAAGGAAGCAGAATTTTGTGGCCTTAGGCTGAAGGCGGTCCGGATAAGGTTAGTAGATCTTACTTATTCCTCTTTTCCAAAGAACTAGTAGCCCTACATATTAATATAAGTAATTATATACGTTCATCGACCAGCACTAGCGACCTTTAAATCCACACTTAAAAAGCCCAACGATCACTTTAGACTATTATCAAAATTCATCAAAAAAAATGATAACCCTATTCTTTTCGCAATATAGCTAAAACTAAAAAAAAATGTCATGGAAATCGGTCTAATAGCTTAGGAGCTGTGTATCTATGGACAGACACACACATAAATACAGACACGTAAACATAAAACACCCCTCCGACAATAACCTTATGGTATTTGTTAAGAAAGCCTACATTAACATCGAGAAAGTTCCTTACAGTTACTAATAAGGTTAAAAGTATTGTAGGCCTCTTGATTTCTTACGAGTACGAACCAGATTCCAGTAGTTTAAAGTAAAAAAAACGACGGATTGCATTTCGAGAGTGCCGGCAGAAGTGAAAATTTGAATATTAACGTTGTGGATTTTTGATATTTTGGAATGGTTAGGGAATAATTTTCCACGAATTGCTTTAATTATCAGTATAGAAGTACTATCATTTATGTGGTAGAATACAATATTCATTTATTGCACTATCGTACATAAACATGACAATACGAACATTCGCGCAAGCGCCCTGCGCCGTCCTATGAATTTTCGATCTGAGTATCTGACGATCTGACGCGAGTTTAGAAGTTTTTACCCATTCCAAAAAAGTGCGCAACGCCGCTTAAGAAGTTTTCTCTTCAAATACCTTAGTCGTAGAACATGAAGAATAGGTACATAGTATAAACATAGCCAAAACTAAATTGTCGCATATTTGCCCAAGGAAGCTAGTAACTGGCCCTTAAACGGTGCGTGGGATATAAAAGACCCCACAGACATTAACAGAGCTTTGCGCAGTTACCAGTAATTAGGCTAAGAGTATAATCGGACTAATTCTATTTGTACACCGACTTTTCTAATTAGCTGCATAAAACGCGGCTTTTGTAGACTTTTGAGAGATATTTTACTCATAAATAACAAGGCGCTTTGAGGGTTCCTTATCGTAAGTGTTAGCATAATCATGGTCGTATTTTTTTATGTGAGAGGTCAACTGACACTATTGTTCCTTTTTCACGATTGTTTCTATTAGAAGCTTATACGGTTCTCCTACTGGTAAGAGACAACGTGGTCTATATAAACCGTATATGTTATAGGTGTATTGCTGTCCTATGTCCAGGATGTTAGGCCCATGGGTCAAGATTACTATTAGGGTAAGGTAGCCTTACCCTCCGAACTGAAACACGACAGAGTCCTGGCAGCAGAAATGGGTAAGGCTGTGAAATGACAAGAAATTAATTTGCTAAATATGTGTTACAAGTTGTTACCAAAAAAAATGTTTATATCTACATATTCTACTACACTGTGGTTTGCAAATATTTCTAAATTTAGAATTTATTTTTAACATTTCGAATTTTAATGTTTGGTTCCTAACTTCTCAATTATATGAAAGACATTCCAATTCATAAATTTAAAAAATGTGTTAAATGGAAATTACATGAAAAGGGATTAAATAAATATTTAGCTCATAAAATCGCTTGGGATTAATTAATCCCAAGCGATTGAAATGAGGAGAAATTTCTCCTCATTTCAATTTCTTATAAATATGATAAATCAATACATTGGTTATTGTATACATATTTAAAAAAAAGACAAGCCCGGTGAGTTTCTTGCCGGATGTTCTCAGTGTGAGGCCGCATTCCGATCCGGTGGTAGATTTAGTATTGTATAGACGCGTCACAGGTGCCTCTTGTAGGTTTACGTGAAATAAAGATATATTTGATGTGAATAATTTTTAAAAATGTTATTTGGCTTAACCCCAACTACCACAAACTACCACAGTTTCCAAACCTAGCTATTCATGAAAAGAAACGACAAAACAAACTCCTCGGCAACCAAGATATCTTTATTTTCTATGCCATTTATGTAAACGTGGTTCCCTACCCGGGCAAGTCTCTAAGATCACTGATCTTGTAGATAGTGACCTACTTAACCTATGTTCGCCTATTACGAGCTGCGGGCTGGCAAGCAGATGGTATATTCTAGTTGTAAAGATCGCTATTTTGTACCGCATTAGTAT
>NJDC01004140.1:49587-63770 GCA_002245475.1 Calephelis virginiensis
TTAAAATGTAATAACACTTGATGAAGTATAATTTTTCAAATATTTTACTAAGGGTAGGCAGAACGGAGATAGGTCGATAGTTGGTGGGATCATACAACATTTAAATGTATGCATTTCCGGGTTTTCATTATATTTATTCTGGTATCTATCTCAGTAAAGTTATGTATTAGTTCCGATGACTAACACAAGTATATAATTTGCATAGTCGCATCTGTGGTCTAGCGGTTCAGTTGTTGGACTTGACTGCTTGAGGTCCCGGTTTCGAATCCCTGGTCGGGCAGCAAAAAGATAATTGGATTTTTTCCAATTTTCTAATAAAAGAAACGTTGCTCGGGATTGAAAATGTGCCCGGTTGGTTCAGAATTTTGCAGAATGGACCATCTACCTTCCAGCCAGGCAGCTCGTAAAAGGCGAGCATAGGCTTAAAGTCACTAGCAACGTGACATCTGACTAGGTGGTAGAGTTTCGCAGCGTTTCACCCGAATTGGTACCACCGCCTTACCTATTCCTGCCGCCATAACGTCATGACGTGTTCCGGTTTGGAGGGTAAGGTAACCGGTAAACTTACCTTCGCTCGAGGCCTAACATCCCATCCTCAGGTTGGCATCACACCTTTACCACCTTTGGTGTCTCTAGGCGCCGTGAATATCGTATCATCAGGAAGTCCGTCTGCTTGTTTGCCTTCCAATATTTAAAAAAAAATGACAAGTTGATCATAAAAATGCGAATGAATATAATTAAAATTCATTCAGTGGTAGAAAAAGAGCAATAACACGTTATCTAGAGCTTCCTTTTAAAGATAGTAGGCCTTATTACAATTAGCCGTACAAAACAAGTATAAATTTTCTATGCAACTTGACCAATACCAAACCCTCAGTCCTAGTTAAAGTTGCCCAGGTATAATGAGTTTGTATTATTCATTGCATTGTTGCGGGATTATATCATTCATTAAAAGTTAGAAACTAAAACAAGATGGCTAATTTGGCTTTATTTATTCACTATATTATTTTCTGGATAGGAATGTTTTATCAGCTGTTATTTAATTTTATTTATATCGCCTCTGTGGTCTAGCGGTCCGGGTGTTGGACTTGACTGCATGAGGTCCTGGGTTCGAATCCCGGATCACCCAACATAAAGGAAATTGGATTTTTCCAATTTTCGAATTAAAAAAAATGTTGCTCGGGATTGGAAATGTGCCCGGTTGGCGATAGGCCTGCCACCTATCACATTGTGGGACTTAGTGTCTTCGGCTAGTCGTGGTTGCCTTGGTTGTAACTCTGCCTACCTCTTCGGGGATATGGGCGTGAAGATACTTTTTTTTTTAATTTAATTTGCAATGTATGTAATTATGTTTATCTGAATATTATCTTACGGCAAATAATCTAAAAAGTTTGAACGAAATTGGAAGTTCATAAGTAGTTAGGCTGGCAGTCATGTTTTTTATGTTAGCGGTAAACGAACAAACATACGCCTCTCTTGATAGGAAGAAATGGACACCAAAGATGTTTGCGTGCCTGACTGAGGCACACTTCATCCCGAAGGCTGTTTCTGCAGTCTATAGGCTCAAATATCAAGGCCTAAATATAATAGTCATTATGACGGCAGGAATAGGTAAGGTGGTTTATCCCTGAGGTGAGAACCACCACCTTTTTTTGAAGTCGGTTAGATGACGTTACGTCTTGTGTCTAACTATATTTATTCGAGTGAAATCTTTTAACTAAATATAAAATATTTTTATTACGGTATCGGAAGGCAAACAAGCAGACGGATTTCCTGATGATTAGAAATTCACGCTGCCTAGAGACACCAAAGGTGGTAATGGTGCGTTGCCAACCTGAGGCCGGGATGTTAGGCCTCGAGCAAAAGCAAGTTTACCGGCTACCTTACCCTCCGAACCGGAACACGTCATGACGTTATGGCGGCAGGAATAGGTAAGGCGGTGGTACCAATCCGGGCGAGTCGCTGCGAAACTCTACCACCTAGTATGAGGTCGCGGTGTAAGGCAAACAAGCAGACGGATTTCCTGATGATAAGAAATTTACGCCACCTAGAGACATCAAAGGTGAGAATGGTGCGTTGCCAATCTGAGGCCGGGGTGTTAGGCTTTGAGCAAAAGTAAGTTTACTGGCGACCTTACCATCTGGACCAGAACATCTTAACGATAAGTACTGACGTTATGGCGACAGGAACAGGTAAGGCAATAGTAGCAATCCAGGTGAGTCGTCGCGAAAATCTACCAGTAGGATGTCAAGGTATATATGGTTATATAATGTTATCCTACTGGTATTATAAATGCGAAAGTTTCCATGTTTGATTGTTTGTTTGTTACTCCCTCACGAAAAAACTGCTGAACCGATATTCATGAAATTTGCAAACACGTAGAGGGTAACTTGGATTAACACACAGGAATGTTTTTATCCCGAAAAAATGGTCCGCGGGCAATGGTTGCACTTGTCAATTTCTCGTCTTTTAAGGAAACTTAAAATGTAACCTCCAGATTTAGTTATTAATAAAACAGCGATATTTTACTTGTTAATTCAGATACTGTTTCCCCCACGTAAACAAGCAAATAGCCAAAACCCCAGTAACATCAAAACAAAATTAACATAAAACAAATTAAACAATTATTAACTCGGTTTAGGGTATTTACCATATTCTAAAACTAAACCTCACATTAGACGAAATTACGTTCTGCAAATATCCCTAAAAGAGTCGAAGAGCTGGCGGCCCACTTACAAAACTAATACGTGAAAGGCTGTCTACGAGCAAATACAGCGTGTTGAAAAATAAATAGCGAATCGGATTTTAAAATAGAATATAGAGCTGTAGTAGCAATTTAGAATTAAAACTTATGAGATTATATCTGTTTTCATGGGTTTCTCTAAAAGCCAAAAAATATTTTGTTTTGTAACTATAGCACAACCTAATGATGACGGTCGCTATTATTGAAATAAGTTTTAAATACGATTTATGGACAAATATTAGAACGCTTATTCTGTTTTTTAGACTTTGAAATTTCGAAGAGCAACAACGAATTTTAATAGATTTTACTATTCAATCACTGAAGTTAGTTCAGTGCCATAAATGAAATTATTTTAATCAACCCATAACAATGCTGAATTACTGTGTTGGATGCAAAATTTGCAAAGCATCCATTCGTATTTTTGGATCAGTTTTTTATTGAAATATTTCACGACGAAAAATATTTGATAGTACGTACGTACACCAAATTTACAAAACTCTTAAGCAACATAGTAAAAATGCTTCAGACCATCATAGTTAGTTCACAAGGAAAACTATTTACTCTTACTTTTTCTTGTCAGTTTTGTGCCATAGGAAAGATTTTGTATATGGTATTCTGTTTTATACGAGGCTTAATATCTCAGCACTTTGTTGAAAATATACCTTCACATCGTTGGTATATTCGGTGATATTTCTCTTAATTACAATATATGTATAATTGTTTAATCTAATTTTATATTTAAAAAAAGTATTGAAAAATGTGTTGTTTAGTGTTCACGAGCTCTGAGACATAATATTACCCGTGAGTTCTGTCCGTCCGAACTTTATTTAATGAATATTAATCACTTGCGAAACGTAAAGAGTTTGAATAAGACTACCATATGATACTGGACAAACTGGAAAATTGGATGAGTTGTATGGAAATTTTGAATTTAATACGTGTTAATTCATGGAATAGATCACCTACTTAAAATTACTGTCCAATGAAATTGTTTGCTTCCCAAATAAAGCAATATGTATTTGTTTCGGGAGAAATTTTGGTGTTAGTGAACTAAAGTTCGACGCGACTAATTCAGGTATCGGGATAAACAAGCATCTTCACGCCCGTATCCCCAAAGGGGTAGGCAGAACCATAACCAGGGCACCCACGATTAACCGAAGACACTTAGTCCCACAATGTGATAAGTGGCAAGCCTGTCACCAACCGGGCACATTTCCAATTCCAAGCAAAATTTTTTTTATTAGAAAATTAGAAAAGTCCAATTTTCTTTTTGTTGTCAGGATAAACAAGTAGCCCATATCACTCTTCAGCCACTCTTATAATATCAAAGCATCACTCTGTTGTAACAGAAACATTGAAAAGCAAACAAACAAAGTTTCTTATTTATAACAGAGTATGTATGTTTTAACGACACTTAGAGAAATAACAGTCTTAATTCTTGAATATATAGGTATAGACGTATATTTTGAGTAAATTTAGTCAATTTTGGTGACGTTTTGTGTTATTTTGAAGAAATTAGTGTATTGTGTATTTTCTCGTTGCAGCCAAATCTCACTCGGAGCCGCACTCAAAAATTTAGCTTTTTTTTAATCAGTCATTAAGTTGACATTTTCTAGACCAAATTGTGACATAATGACATATAATGCATTAAATGTTAACTTATCTCTGACAGCAGCCGTAAACGAGCTCGAATAAGGAGGCCACCGTTTTACTTAAGAGCCAGCCATGACATTCTATGACGACTTATGACATTTTGAACAATTTATACCCTAATTTGCTAAACACTTTTTTGATGCAATTTAAACTTGACTTATGGCAGATGTAACGCTCATGCAAAAAACTTAAAAAAATTGTAGGTTCGATATGTATGTATAGTTTTTTGTTAATTAGATGAGAAATTTTTTTTTTATGATATTAGAAGCCAAATAAGCAAACGAATTTCCTGAAGGTAAGAAACTCACGCGGCCTCACTTAGGGTGGTAATGGTGCGTTGCCAAACTGAGGCCGAGATCATTAGGCATTCAGCAAAAGTAAGTTTACCAACTACCCTATTCTTCGAACCGGAACACGTCAACGACAAGCTATGACATTATGGAGGCAGGTATAAAATTGATATCAGTTTTTGTAAATTTATTGATGTAAAATAATTTGTATTTTATGTCTTCGTTTATTCGCATCAAGAACATTCTTATTTTATAACCGTCAAAAATCATTTCTTTTTCCTAAGCAACCAAGGCAATTTGCAAAAGAAATAAAAATTCTATTTAATTCGTAGCTCTTGCAAAAGCTCATTAAACTTCGACTGCCAACGCTAACGTTATCTTGAGGAATTGTACTACTTTTTATCTAAGTTAGATAACGTGGGAGCGAAACAAATGTGGATAACTTTTTCATTTATTTTTACTTTTCTCCAAATCACAGTCTTGACGGAACATCTTGTACATGTTTACGATTCGTTATCCGTCAAATGTAAACATATATGCAGTATTACTATTTAAATTATGCGCTTTGGCTATATTCGTCAAGCTTCGGAAATCCGAATGTATTTTAAAGATATCTATGTAGAGTTGTTATTACACATAATTATTTATTTCGCTTAAATTTAGATTAGATCAGTCAATTTAAAAAAAAAGATTAAAAGACGTGAAGCAGAAGCACAAAATTTAAAAAAGTACGGTTGTGTTACCTTGGTTGTAACACCGGGACGTGTTATTTTCCTAATAAAAATAAAGACTTTCACATATAAAAATACCATATATTTTATATTTTGTTATTATAGTTTTCTTTACATCTTTTTCATATCTTTCCTTTTCAATCCTCAATTGACTTATGATTCCCTTTTATCTTTTTGCGTTCTTCATCTTTTTAAAATTCAAATATGCTTTTTAAACAGCCAGAAGAGTTTGCATCGTAATGCAACCTCTACATATGCCCGCGCCTTCTTGATCCGTGTCTTAAGTTTTTTCCTTCCCCGAGGGAAACTAAAACGTATGGGATTAAAAGTAACTAAAATTATTTCTTATACCATCTACTATCTGTGTGACTATCCTATTAGAATAACTATTTATTTCTTACCGAACCACTAATGAGAAACACGTGTCGGTTAGTTTAGTACTTAAATCATAATCTCTCATGATTAAGGTAGTAAAAATAATAAATGACATATCCCCTAGAAAATACACCTGTAAAGTAGTTAAAAACTATCTCGATCACATAATCTTTCAAACAAAAGTCCATATCAATTCGTTTAATAATTATGAAGTCACATACAGCACAGATACATACACGTTTTTCCCTGTGTTGGTCCGGGTTCTTTTGCAGAATAGACCATCTGCCTTCCTACCAGGCAGCTCGTAACACTTACCGTCACTAACACCGTGACATCTAACTAGGTGCTAGAGTTTCGCAGCGACTCACCCGGATTGGTACCACCGCCTTGCCTATTCCTGTCGCCGTAACGTCATGACGTGTTCCGGTTTGGAGGGTGAGGTAGCCGGAAAACTTACTTTTGCTCGAGGCCTAACATCCCGGCCTTAGGTTGGTAACGCACCATTACCACCTTTGGTTTCTCTAGGCAGCGTGAATTTCTTACCATCAGAAAATCCAATTGCTTGTTTGCCTTCCAATTCAATTAAAAAAAAACCCTTATTGGTCCAGGTCCGCTTAGAAGAGTGTGCTAGGCAGCGGGTAAGAGGCAAGCAGAGTTTAAAATATAGATAATTACCAAGAAGATCACTGGTGGTAGACTGCTGTGCAGCATGCTGTGCTTACCCGGGTATGCACCCGTCGGCTTACCTATTCCTGTTGCCATAAATACACTATCATTTTTCGGTCTTCCCTAACAAGGGAAGCCGGTAAATTTGGCATCATAGGCCCTAAATACCGTCCTGGGACAGCTTCGCACCTGTAACATCTATAGTTTATATAAACCACGATTGTATCTACCATCAGGAGAATCGTGTGCAACATAAATAATATTTTCCTAAAGCTATACTGACTTTTTAAAGTTTGAGGGAATCGTATAGACAATTGATTTATTTGTTCAAAGCAAACAATATTGTAGTTTGTCCAGGATAGTATGGACTGACTTAAGATAAGTATCTTCTAGAAATTTGGAATCCTGCTCATTCAGCCGTTTAGCTTTATTTTAGTAATTGCTTTTTGCTTAACTGCACCTATTGATGAGATGCCGGATATATGTATCCGTGGACGTGGATATAAGAGCGAGACAAAAGATGTGTATTTAAATCAATATTCGACAAATTTTTTAAGGTTTTTTTTATGTGATAGATCCCTTGATGATAAGAGGCCTCGTGGTCTATAGACAGCATAGGTGTTACAGATGTTGCTGTCCTTTGGCCAGAATGTTAGGCCTATTGTGCAAGTCTACCGGCCACTCTACCCTCTGAATCGGAACATGAGAGCATCATTATGGCGGCTGGGTCCCAAGCGATGGGTCCCAACCGGGCAAGTAGCTGCACAGCACTTTACCACCAGTAGTCTTATTGCTAAAATATATAGGTACATTTTGTGTGTTACCTCTTACGAGCTACCTGGCAAAGAAGAAGAGGGTCTTTTCTACTCAGCGAACCTAGACTGACAAGGGGATTTTGTTGTTTTTCAACACATAAACGAAATTTAATGTATATAGGTGATAAGGTAGCAGTGAATTTTGGAAGTTCCTTATTGCGCGTTGTGTTGGCTAGACGGAAAAAAATCTTACGAAAATGTTGTCACGACACTTTTTGCTCTGTGGTCTAGCGGTTCAGTATTTGGACTTGACTGCATGAGGTCCCGGGTTCGAATCCCAGCTCGGACAATTTTTTTTAAATTTTTTTTAGTTTTCATTTTCTATTTTTTTATTATCATTTTTTTTTATTTTTTTTTATTTTATTATTTTTCATATTTTTATTTTTATTTTCTTTTTTTTATTTCATGTCTTCTGTCTGTCTCTTTCTATAAGAGAGATAGAGATAGAGATTACTAGAGATTGATAGAGAGAGAGAGAGGGGGGGGGGGAGAGAACTTCGTTCCATCCGGGTGCCCCTTGACACCTCTTTATATTTTTTTTATATTTTGTCATTCGTCACATATTAACTCAAAGTATTTCAAATTACACCACTTTAATACTTTGTAGACATATATTTATCTAATCACGTAACACAAACGTTAATGGGACTTTGGACGGTTGTAAACATTGGTTTGCATCCGCCTGAACCATAGATTAAATCCATTCTAATAAAAATCGGAAAATGGACACAGTTTTCTCCAAGGTTCGTTAGATGGCGTGCCGTCTACCATGCCATCTAAAATATCCTTACCTATTTCTTATGTCACATTTCCAACACCTACTGTCAAATTAAGCTATACAAGCTAACAAATATGCTTGACCAGTCAAGTCAAAATATGTATTATTTGTACCTTCAAGTGGTTTTAACTCTAATTTTAAGATCCCACACCGGAAACATCCGTATCCGTCTCCGCAGATTTTGACACAAAATATACATTTACATACAAATACATTTTAGCTAGTTCCTATACCAGTACATAGTGTTTTTTATTAAAAAAAAGTATCTTCACGCCCATATCCCCGAAGAGGTAGGCAGAGGTACAACCAAGGCACCCACGACTAGCCGAAGACACTAATTCCCACAATGTGATAGGTGGCAAGCCTATCGCCAACCGGGCTCATTTCCAATCCCGACCAACATTTTTTTATTAGAAAATTGGAAAAATCCAATTTTCTTTGTGTTGGCCGACCCGGGATTCGAACCCGGGACCCCATACAGTCAAGTCCAACACCCGGACCGCTAGACCACAGAGGCGATAAGATTTTTTATTCAAGAAGTAGTCGACCCGGCAAACTTCGTGTCGCTTGATATTATTAACAGTTTTAATACTTGATAATTTAATAAAGTGTTGTTTTCCTATTTTCTCTGCAATTTTGCTGGTTTTTCGTCTTTATATGAACGTTCTTCTTTAAAGGTCGGCAAAGCATCTGTGATACTCCTGGTGTAGCGGAAGTCCGTGGGCGGCGGTGATCACTTTCCACCAAGTGACCCACTTGCTCGTTTGCCTACTTTTATATATACAAAAAAGTAGGTAGTAGTAGTAGCAGTAGTATCTATACGCCCATATCCCCGAAGAGGTACGCACGGCCACAACCAGGGCACCTACGACTAGCCGAAGACACTAAGTCCCGCAAGCCCATCGCCAACCAGGCACATATCCAATCCCGCGCAACATTTTTTTTATTATAAATTGGAAAAAAAAAACAAAACTAAAAATAAAAAAAATAGTAAAATACCTCTATCCGTTTACGCGTGCTGTGATAATCAAGGGAAATAGTGATTTTTTATGTATCTTCAGTTAGATCAGCAAACGGCACATAGTCAATGTCTATTTTAGCCCCCGCCACAGAACATAACAACGGCAAGCTCTGACACTTACCAGCAAAAATGGGTAAGGGTAGTAGCCTCTCTGTCGCCTAGTAACTAATGATGGTAGTTAATAACTTATTTAAAACCGAATGATCAAACGAACTTACCTGCTTGAAGTTCGATTATAAAATATGTTCATCGTAAAGATCTAGCTAGTTTAAATCTCGGAGAAGAACAGGGATAATTGGAAATCAGAAAGAGCATGTCTATGTTTTAATACTTGAATTGGCTCAATGCAAATGCTGTTTGCAGTACCGATTTGTACTTGGCCAATGATCAAGTAACTTGGATTCGTATCTAAAGCTCCGTTGAATTCCGAATTCCTCTCGTTCAATCTTTCGTTTAGCCAATTTCGTAATTGCTTTTCCGTTTTGCTCGTCTTTAGACTTGTTTTTGTTTCGGATTTTAGAAAGCTGATGCTGTTGGAGTGATCTTTGTTTTTGAAAATATATTCATCCCATTTTGAAGGTAAATTATTATATAGACTAATAAGATACTTATTTTATGTTTTTGTGGTATGGATGTAAGCTGAAAAGTATTAAAGGCGAGCATAGGCTTATGATCACTAACACCGTGACATCTGACTAGGTGGTAGAGTTTCGCAGTGACTCACCCGGATTGGTACCACCGCCTTACCTATTCCTGCCGCCATAATGCCATGACGTGTTCTGGTTCGGAGGGTAAGGTAGCCGGTAAACTTACTTTTGCTCGAGGCCTAACATCCTGACCTCAGGTTGGCAACGCACCATTACCATCTTTGGTGAATTTCTTATCACCAGGAAATCCGTCTGCTTGATTGCCTTCCTATAACTTAAAAAACTTTTTAAACCAAAATTTCAAATTACACCATTTATAGATCACTGCACTTAATATGTAGAGTTAATGCCCTGTTTGCCCATATATAGCTTTGTTTGTACTGTCCCTACAGCTACCAAAAGTAGATTATTTCATTTAATTTTTGAACAGCCATATTTTGGTTTTTATATTTTTTTTGATAAAATATTATATTTTTGAAAAATTCACTTAAAAAAACGAGTGTAATAACGTGGTCATATTGTTTAAAGTACACTGTTAAAAATTTCGTCTTCAAGAAATGGCAAAGTGAAAAGTAGCACTAACTATAGATCTAGTTTTACTGCCATCGATAAAAAGCCAACTTTTTAGTAGAGCCTCTGCAGAACCTAAATTCAAATGTTTTATTTTAAAAAACTGTGAAAAAATCGGAAAATTTGCAGAAAAATTGGAATAAACTTTATTTTTAAATTTATACATATAAATTATTAGTGGCTTTTAATGTCAAGTTATACGAAGTTTATTTGTTCATTTAGCCTGCAAATAAAATTCTCAAATTTTTAAACAGTAAATTCACGTTTTCAGACGTTTTTTTCACAAATAACTCAAAAAGGAAGTATTTTATGGAAAGAAAGTTCATAAATGAGGCAAAAACTGCTATAAAAACTTTTTGCGGGAATCAGGATATACTATCCTATATATATATATATATAGATATACTATAAACGTCGATAAATTTCGACCACCTGGTAAACTGAGCAAACTGTTTTTTAACACAACATGGCTGTATTCGGATCGTATGCAAATGACGTTTGCATTACCGATTTGTATTTGGCCAGCGATCTGGTTTGGATCTGTATCTTTTAAAAGCTACGATCAATTCTGAATACCACTCAGTCTGCCTTTAGTTAAGCCAATTTAGTAATTGTTTTCGTTCTTTGCGCTTGTTGAGAATTGTCTTTTTAAGTCAAAGTTTAACGGGAGACCAAATTTTTGATATTTCTAATCTATAAGACGATAGTTTACATTTAATTTTTCATAAGAAGATAGAAAAAAAGCCAAGGTTCTGCTGATGGTAAGAAACAACCGTTTCGTATAAATATCATAAATATTGTATGTGCATACTATACCCTATGAGATATCCTAAAGCCGGGATACTTGGTATATATCACTGGTCTACCGGATAACCAACCGTCCGAAGCGGAACATGACACTGTCATTATGGCAATAGGAATAGGTAAGGCGACGGATCCCTCTAAGCAAGTTGTTGCACAGAACTCTAAAACCAAAGTTTAAAAAAAAATACTAACAGTTGTTTTAATTAGTTGATTTTTTTCACAATGTTTTTGTGTATAAATAATTGCTGCTTGATATCAAAATCTGTGTTTATAGTACCAGTTCATAAAACTAATAATATTCAAAATACCTGTCTAACTGACACTGAACTAACGTAGCTTGATATCCGGCTACGCACCCCTAACAATTATGGTATATTGTCGTTAGGTCGTTCCTGTGTGAAGGTTTCCAACCACACCCTCTGTCCTGAGTACTGGATCGTAGATATTCTGTGAAGACTTTGCCATCTAGCTTATAAGACGCGAGCATAGGTTGAATGGACCATTCATCTCTCTTAACAATAGTGGTTTTAATGGTATACACCAACTTGTCCGCATAGAGATCCTCCGCTTTATAATAGGTAAGCCTGCCGCCGTAACCGTTACCAACTATATATCCACTAGTCTATATAATTGACCGATCTGTCCGAATAAAAAAGGACTTTAAAATCGGTTCAGCGATGAAGGGGAAATCGATTAATATACGTAAAATTGTAATCCTTAAATTTAAAAATTTAAATAAACTGACAAAACCTGTATATGAGATACCTAAAAACCGCAAACCGTTTAGTCTATCCATTCAAAAGTAATGACGCCACAACCATACGCACACACACTCGCACACTCACACGCACGCACACACACACACTCACACGCACGCACGCATGCACGCACGCACGCACGCACGCACTAACGCATTAATAAACAAAGTAAAAGGAAAGTTAAGTTGAGATTATAGAAGTATCACAGTGTAACAAAGACCATTATAGTAAGAACCTTTTTTTTATGCTCTAGGAAGTCAAACAAACAGACGGATTTCCTGATGGTAAGAAATTCACGCCGCCTAGAGACACCAAAGGTGGTAATGGTGTGCTGCCAACCTGAGGTAGGGATGTTAGGCCTCGAGGAAAAGTAAGTTTACCGGCTACCTTACCCTCCGAACCGGAACACGTCATCACGTTATGGCGGCAGGAATAGTTAAGGCGGTGGTACCAATCCGAGCTAGTCGCTGCCAAACTCTACTTGGAGTACTTTAGTCCATGTTTATAAATAAGGCAGCTGTAGTTTGAGACCTCTCAAATAAAATCAGCTTAATCAGCTTCTTTTACTTTAAACAAGAATCAAAGCTTCACAGACTTGTGAGTGGTGGAGCTGGACTTAAGGGCCTCATAACAAGCAATCGTATCAAAAGAGAGTTTCCTTCAACCAAGCTGTGTTTTTTATTTCTATATCATCACTACATAGAATAAAACAAAGTCGCTTCCTCTGTCCCTTTTGTCTTTTGTATGTTTAAATCTTTACAACTAGGCAACGGATTTTGATGCGGTTTATTTAATAGATGAAGTGATTGATGAGGAAGGTTTATATGTATATTTCATAACCGAGCGAAGCCAGGGCGGGCCGCTGGTTTAAAAAAAATCATTGGTCGCATCTGTGGTCTGTCCGTCCTGTCCCGTTATTGGATTTTATTTCGTCAGCTCTCAGGTTCAATCCGGCTCTGGCAAAAAAAAGAAATTGTGTTTTATCTATTTTGTAATAAAAAAAGTGTGTGTGAACTTACTTACGAACGATAATTATTTACATCGAATAGAAAAAAAGGGTAAATGAACACATCTGCTAAAATGATAAGAGAAACAAACATATATCTGTAAATATTCGGATTATTTATATTACTTCAATATAGCGTGTTACATAAAGTATGTTACAAAATAATATAGATAACAAGTCGACTGCGTTTTAAATTATTCGACTAATGTCAATGTCATACGTAACTCGACTGTGGCGGAGCCGTATGACGACCCGCTCGGGGCGACTCGACTTTTGTTCGGACGAGATCGTCAGTCCTGAAGGAGAAAAAAATACTGAAGGACTGAAGCGGTACGACTTAAATATGTTTGTCTCTTTCTACGTAACGCCTCAACTTTTCGTGTTACACTTGATTTTACTCCTCATAAAATTTCCGTACCGTGCCTTATAACCTTAAATCGTTTCTTAAGGAGTAAACTCCAATAAAATCCAACAACTTTGCCTGGGATTACAAATGCGCACAGTTGGTGATAGGTTTGCATCATATAACATTGTGGAACTTATCTCTTCGGTTAGTCGTGGGTTGGGCAGAGGTAGAACTTCTGATTACCCTTCGGGGATGCGGGGATGAACACATTTTATTTTATTTAAAATAAAGAAAGTGGTAAACCCACATGGTAGAGTCTTGCCACTCCAGTATTTTGGTAAATTTCTTATCAAGCAGCTTGCAAAACATAAGATTTGTTTTGGCACTGGCACCTTGACCATGAATATGACAACATTTTGCAAGGACTTGACCGAATGGTGGAATTAAATATGTATTCCTGCAACTACGACATCAGTGATCGTCGCTGTAGTTTTCTGACCAGTGAGATTAGCAAAAACTTACATAAGGACACTTCTGCACGTAATGGCCACCTAGTCTTAAAAAAACAACGCACAATTACTGTCTCTGGTGTCTACAGTTGGGACATTTTTCACTAACAGGAAATGTGACTATTTATTTGCCTCCAATGCCATAAAAACAGTTTTCAGGAAGTTACCATATTACTTCCGTAGTCGGTATATGACTTTCTCCCCCTTAAATGGGCAGTTTGGCTAGCTCACGTTTAACACATAAATAGACTTTTATCTAATATAATTTACAAATTAAATAATGGTCGCCTTTTGTATAATTCTACATGTTTACTTGTGTTTTGACGTTTTTTGTGTACAACAAAGTATTAAGCGAATATTTATTTTTATTTTTATAACATTAGTTGGCAAACCAGGAGATGGATTTTCCGATGGTAAGAAATTCACGCTGCCTAGAGATACCAAAGGTGGTAATGGTGCGTTGCCAAAGTA
>NJDC01004140.1:75647-89764 GCA_002245475.1 Calephelis virginiensis
ATAACGTGTATTTTCAATTTTCCATTCAAAATAACGGTGCCTGGGATATGTAATTGGTTGGCGACAGGCTTGATAGCTATCACTTTCTGGGACTTAGTGTCTTTGACTAGTCGTGGGTGGTTAGTTATACTTCTGCCCAGTTCTTCAGGGATATGGGCGTGAAAACAATTTTTTCATATGTTTATAGTTGACACTACATAAGAGGCGGTCTTATTGCCAAACAAAGCGATCTCTACCAAACAACCTTCTAACCTTTTGAAACACGCTCATTTCAAAAAAAAAACCGTCTTTTACATAGATTTACTAAATCTATGGTCCATTAGTCTTGCGTATTAAGTCCCCGCTTTTTGAGAGTTTTAGCAGTTTTTTGATTGGCCCCCGTGTTGGTCCGGGCTCCTTTGCATAATAGACCATCACCCTTTCTGCCAGGCAGCTCGTAAAAGGCGAGAATAGGCTTACCGTCACTAACACCGTGACATCTTACTTGGTGGTAGAGTTTCGCTGCGCCTCACCCGGATTGGTACCACCGCCGTAGCCGGTAAACTTACTTTTGCTCGAGGTCTAAAATTCCGTCCTCAGGTTGGCAACGCACCATTACTACATTTGGTGTCTCTAGGCGGTGTGAATTTCCTACCATCAGGAAATCCATCTGCTTGTTTGCCTTCCAATATCATAAAAAAAAGAGTAAACATGCAAAGAAGAGCAGCACGAGGTTGAGAAAATAGAAATTCTACTAAAACGTGAGCCGACCGGCGCTGAATCTCTTAACGATCTCCCCACTTACTATAAGCACTGGCGGTAAGCTTGACTATGCAACTGCCCTAATAGTTAACAACGTCATATACAGACTCAACAATAATGATTCTAGTAGAAAATGAAGTATAACAACGAGTGAGTCTGGTGGAACGACTCTGTTTAGAGATCATCGTAAATTAAAGCCAGAGCCACGGTGACATGAATATCCACAGAGTAATGTTCTAAAGGAAGAGAAATAAATTCAATCACTTTATCTCCTAAAAAACTGCATCAAACTCCGTTTTGTAGTTTTAAATATTTAAGCATTAAATAGACATAGGGATAGGGAACGCGACTTTGTTTTATACACATAAGCACAGTGAGAGTCGGAGATAGAAAGAGAAAAAGAGAGAAGTCGAAGCCATGATCAGAAGAGTACACCAATATCTAGACAATATCCCTTACAAGGTAGGCAGAAAATGTCGAGTGCTAAAATTTAATGTCATAAGCTGACGTGACAATACTATGCTCAAACGGACCAAATAAACAAATATACAGCAAATATGTAAGATTGGAGGATAAGGTAGCCGGTAATCTAACTTTTGCTCAATCCTGGCTCCAGGTTGGCAGCGCAACATTACCACTTTTGGGGTCTATCGGTTCTGTCTATAGGTTTAGAACAGTAGACCTGCACATTATTCCTGACACCTCGACCACAGAGCAGTGACGCACCAATGACATCTGTGGTGTCACGGTTGTCACTTATCATTAGAGGAGCCATGAAACTGTTAGCTGTCTAGCTATTACTGTTAGTAGACCTGCACATTAGGCCTGACACACCGACCACAGAGCAGTGACGCACAAATGACATCTGTGGTGTCACGGTTGTCACTTATCATTAGAGGAGCCATGAAACTGTTAGCTGTCTAGCTATTACCGTTAGTAGACCTGCACATTAGGCCTGACACCCCGACCACAGAGCAGTGACGCACAAATGACATCTGTGGTGTCACGGTTGTCACTTATCATTGGGGGAGCCATGAATCTGTTAGCTGTATAATCCCATAAAAAATGACGAACTTTGGGAGACCTGTAATATAAAAAAAAATGATTGCCAAATTTCAAAAAGACATTGTCAATTTGTTCAATAGGCTCCACTAGATTTTTAAGTGGAATATTATATCACGACAATGCACTTTATTTGTTCGTTACAAAATTCCAGTCCTCGCGTTTTTCACATCAGTTTTAATATTGCGTTTAATAAATTAATAAATGTTTGATCCAAATTTACAATTTCCTGTTTTCGTTGCTTTTGTTCTTATTTATTCAATCTTCATTTTATTCCGTTGTATGTAACGACTGCGTCACCGTCTGGGTAAGTAATACGGGTACAATTTCCTACTAACATTATAAATGCAAGAGTTTGTGAGTATGTAAGGGTGTTTGTTACTCTTTCATGCTCGAATGGCTGAAGGGATTTGTCTGACATTTGGAACAAACAGATTGATTGCGACCTGGATTAACATATGGGCTACTTTTAATCTCGATTGCACAGCGAGTTCCCAACAAAAACGCGTACGACGCCGGAGGTAGCAGCTAGTTGTATATAATATAGTAATGCAGAATATTTAGATTTCCAAAATATTCTGCAATTTATCTATGTTCTATGCCTAGTCAAATGTACCTGCTGTCAAAACGATGTATTGGTGCTTAATTTTCCCAAATGTGACTTACGTTTATAGATACAAGGCAAAAGTTGAGAACTTGTAAGATTAAAACTTAATAATTTATATTTAATTAATTGAGATGAAAATTATTCATATGTGTATAGGTTATATCGTGATCGCCTGTGTGGTCTTGCGGTCCAGGTGTTGGACTTAACTTCATGAGGTCGCGGGTTCGTTTCCCGGGTCGAGCAACTAAAAGAAAATGTAGTTTTTCCAATTTTCTAATAAAAAAATGTTGCTCGGGATTGGATATGTGCCCGGTTGGCGTTAGGCTTGCCACCTATTATATTGTGGGACTTAGTCTTCGGCTATTCGTGGGTGCCCTGGTTGTGCCTTTACCTACCACTTCGGGAATAAGGGCGTGAAGATGCTTACGTACTATATCGTAAGGAGAAGCTTACCGGAGCTTCTGTAGGTTAAAAACTTGTGTGTTAAATACATTCAGACAAACTACGTAGTAAAGTTTTGTACAAGCATCCATCATCTTACTTTTTCCAGTGTGAAGTTTAGGATTGCTGGTAAACTTACTTATCCCAGTCTCAGTCCAGCAACATATTATTTGTATTAATTTCCTTTTACAACCTGAGAGTGTTCTATTTTAAAATGTACTAATACACTTTCTTCATATTGTAATATTTTTAAAGATATTTGAGGCTCAATAAACAGACAGACTGCTTAATGGTAAAATAAATATGTCGCTTATAAACATCAAGGATATTTTATTAACTTTATGTCTTTACGTCAAGTTCCTGACACGGTGGATAGAGAGTATTGAGTGTATCTTGATCTATCCATACATACTTGTCTAGTTTGTTCAGTAATCTCTGTGTACAAAAACATGCTGATTTTGGAGACCGGTAGAACCACTCTTTAAAAAAAAACAAACAAATGGAAAATAAAAAGAAAGAAAAGTAAATATGTTTATTTGCGGAATTTGCGTGTTGAAGTTGTTACAAAATTATTTAAGCATTCCAACATATTCTACCACATTGTGGTGTGCAAATATTTTAATGTTTATAAAAGGTAGTTATTTAATTATATACATAATGTTTTAATGTTCATACAAAAAAAAAACAGTTTCATATTTATTACAATTTGAATTATGAATAATAAACAATTTAAATGTAAATAAATTTGACTCTTTCTACCGTCAACTACTACCGATCATGGATTGTCAATGTCCATTTAAATTCGTATTGTATATCTAGTCTGTGAGTTTTGGCGCCATCGTGAATGAAGATGGTTGTAATTTTTCACAATCATTGAATTTAGTGTAAATTATGAGTTAAATTAATTAATTTAGGTGGGAATTAGTTTAAATTTGTTCAGTGAAAGTGCACAAATGAAATAACCATGAAGAAATTAGTGTATCGTGAATTTCTTTGCTGCCGCCAAATCTCCCAAAATGAGCTTGTGTAAAGTGACCACCGCTTTACTCAAGACCTTGACGTGACTTTGTAAATAGTGACTAATGACTGTATAAGAATTAATTAATACGGAAGACGTGGGAGCATGGCCTAAAGGTCTTAGCCGGCCCCAGAAAGAAGAAAATTAACCCATAAAAAATATCTAGTTTGCCAATTTTATCACGTTAATCATTAGGATCTGTCGCGTTTTACACTGTGCTTTCGAAAATGTGACAGACAGACATGCAACAACGTCCAGGCCAGCCGGCTTGTGATTAATGTAACGTTATGCATCCGAACATTATACCACTTCAACTCTGCGCAATTAATGGCAGAACAATTATTAGCAAGATCACTCCTTGTCACTAGCACACCAGACATATTTCAGCCATTTTCAACTATCACATTTTATATTCCGTTTAAATTGTCTCAAAATTACACTGTCTGGTTTTTATAGGGTTTTTCAAATGGGCTGCATTTAAAAGTGATTGTTGCGGCCAGTTGAACTGTAAATGGTGCAAAAATTGGTTTTACTATTTTTCATTTTCACTAGACTTTAAATGAACCTGAACAGTCAATAACAAAGTATTTTATAATGGAAAAGGAGCAACTAGCACCAGCTAACTAGGACCGCGTACCAGGTCATCGCCAATTTCAAAAGCTGTGGTATAGTGGTATAGATACCGAAATTCGATGAGTTAACCACTAGGCATTCCAAGATATCTTATCTTAGAGCTCCATCATCAGACCAGTTCAATTGTACCAGCATTCTTTATTGTTTAACCTGTTCGGTCTCACATAATATATTGTATTCAAAACTGAAATAAATACCAAACCATAATGAGTCTAAAATCCATTCTAGTGCTTACAAATAAGCTGCAAATGAGCTGATAACATTAAACGCATGGAAAGATCTCAAGATGGTCTCGATCACGTCAGTTTTTAAATAAAACAAGCGGCATTAAAATCAGTGCATCCTCAGACACAGACATACATATAAACCAACACACGTACAGACACCTCAAACTTATAGAACTCCTCGTTTTAAGACAATGGTTGAAAAGTAAGAATATGGAAGCTGACCGAAACTCAAAGTAAATTCGATTTTCGGCACACGGACTGTTCTCGTACATTTTCAAACGTTTTACGCAATTTTTCATATCGTAAAAACTCAATAATACATGATGCCAAAACTTTTGACTCCTTTTTACAAAAATTTATAAAGGAGTATAAAATTTGGCAGGCTTATAGTTTAGGTGTAGGAGAAGTGCAGATCGCTTATATTTTTCAATAATAATGCTTATAAAGAACATTAAATCAATAAATAAAACATTACCATACTACCATACATTTGACACACACAAAGAAATATATTGATAATAACGATGGCGCACTAAAAAGTTTGGAAACAAATTAGTTGGTCTTGAGAAATGAAAATGGCGATCTTATCGAGAAGATATTAAAATTGATTATGGTCGAATTTCGACCACTGGGCGACAACTAGTATCTATGAATCAATATATCAGAAACTTAAAGAGTTTAAGAAAACATGAAATCGATAGTCATTCCTTTCGTTCATGTCATAACTAGCCTAAGGAAATTAAAGTTTTGTTTTTAACATATTACATTACTTTATAACAAAATTTTGTTAGTAAAATAAGAAGTTTCATCTTGTTAAATATTAGTTTTGCAAAAGTTCTCATTTTCCTCAGTATTTCTTAGTATTTAATTTGAAATTCAGAGAATAATAGTTCAGAGATGACATTGCAAACTAAAATACTGGAAGTTAATTTGGCGAAAAATAAACATGAAAGTTTCAATCACAGAAATTGAGAGATAGCACGAAAGCTTAATTACGAGGATATCCCGAGAGCCAGCGACCAATATTCATGTATAAAATTCTGGTTTTATTTCATGTTTACTTTATTAGCAAGTAATTGGAAAATTTTCATTGTTATTTATCTTCGCCCGTCTTATCTTTTACTTCCATATCGCCATATCGTGAGGACCAGGGGAAATCGTCTTCTAATTTGGTTTGCAAAAGACATATGTTTGGGCAACAAACTTGAACTTTAACTTCTACATCTCTGTAATGATTTCGCTTTTGGCTTAAAATTTTACCAAATTTCTAGTTTTCGGATTAAGTATAAAGATAATTAAATGGCTTCGATTTGACAACAAAGTCAATTTTACATTCTTTGTTTACTGTCCAAAATGATTGTCAATCAGTATTCTCTTTGTTTACGTAATTCATTCAATTTCTTAAATTCTCCTGTCGTCCCATCTTGTCGCTAAAATGTCGGTACTCCATTGGAATGTTTTCATGTCATTCTGCTGCATGTTCTTACTCGTTCACAGTTCGTGCTGTAACGTTGTGGAAGAAATAGCTAAAAGAGCATTTCCTTGGAATAGTTTCAGTTCTCTGTAATGTGTAAGTTTAGTTTATTTTGTGTTAAATGTGTAATTTTATTTATTTGGCAGTTTATATCTTTGTTCTGTTAAACTTGCTTAGTAACCTCAGGGTGGCAACTTATTTCCAATTTTGTTTTATTGTATTTCCTGATTTCTTCAGAAAGTCTTTGCTTGTTTGCTAAACAAACTTCTCTCACCATTTCCTCGTACTGTCTGTCTGTGTGGTTGATAACAGAGCGCTTTGCAAAAACTTATTCCTATTCCATAATGACATTGTCATCTTCGGCTTCGGAGTAAATTATAGCTAGTAGACTTGAACAAAATGTCAAAGTAAGGATAGTAAAATGGTATAATTGTAAGATGTAAACAAAGAAAAAACGGTTTGTACTCCGGGAGTGACGATAGAAGTAAAATTTTGAATATTAACGTTGTGCATTTTTGATATTTTGGAATGGTTGGGGAATAATTTTGCATGAATTGCTTTAATTATCAGTATGAAAGTACTATCATTTATGTGGTAGCATACAGTATTCATTTATTGCGCTGTCGTACACAAACATGACAACACGAACATTTGCGCAAGCGCCCAACGCCGTCTTACGAATTATCGGTCAGTGTACGTGTCCTGACGCGAGTTTAGAAGTTTTTACTAAATCCAAAAAAAGTGCGCAACGCCGCTAAAGAAGTTTTTACTTCAAAAATTAAATTATTTAAAAACAAAAAATAGCAACTAGCTCTTGTGTAATTTCGCTCTCTTTATTTATTCAACTTTGAACGTTAGATAGGTTAACTTATAAAAGAATCTAGGTAAGGCTTTCGCTGTACAAGACTAAAAAAGCTCTTTAAAATATAAAATCCAAGTAAGGTATATTAAATCTGTCCCGTTTCTTTGTGTTCTTCATAAAATATTTAATAACGTAGACTCATTTAATTTTAAATCAGGGTACCTAGTTGAGTCTCTACTTATAACACCTTTTGCTAGTGAATAAAAATCGTGTTATTTTCTTAGAATTAAGAATATTGCTTGCAAGTAATATCACGGTGATGATAAAATAATAAACAGTATACAGAAATATACAGTATTCTATATTTACACAAAACGGGTAGAAACGCGTTTATACCTTTGCGTCTCTGGTTCGGTATGGACTCGGTATATTATCATTCGAGGTAGCAGAGACGAGGGTTAAATGTTATATATATTATATAGTGTTTTCAGGTAAGCTGAAGTTTTGTGAATGTTATTTCAGTTTAATTGGTCGAAGATAGATAGACTATATATGGCAAACGACAATTATACTATATCATGCTATTTTTGAGCTTCGCTTGAGTGGCTAAGGATGATTTTTTACGAAATATTGTAATCAAAAACACAACATTAATTTTTGTTGAACACTTGCTATTCATTAAATGATTTTATTTAAAAAATCAATGTTAACAGTGCGGTTTACTACAGAAATTCATCATTCATGTCTCTATCTACCCATGAGTCTCCTGATGGTCAGAGATAGCCACAGCCTACAGATACCCATAGATTTTACAGGTGCGTTGTTCTCCTGAGGCCGGGATGTAAAACCTATTTAGAAAGTGTATCGGCTACCCAAACGTCCGAATCGGAACATGAAAATGTCACTCCGGGACAAGTTGTACAGCACTTTACCACTAGTTACAGTTTCAACTGTCAAGTTGAATCTGTAACGTTGTCACCCATATCACAACATGATTAGCTTATTTTACGGCGGTATGGTTATTAGTATGATACCTACATACGTAATGGTAAAGTTAATACTTTAACTCAAAAACACTAGACAAAATTTATGTGAGTCCACTTCGGAATGATTTGCTGTCTTTCGGAAAAAGAATGATCAAATTAAAACATGGCACCTGAATAAATAGTTGGAGTCGGGTCCTCGGGAGCGCGCGTAATTTGCGCGTAAATTTAAATATGTTTGAGGCAAACAGCGCACTAAACTTTTGGCTCCCCTTCTACGCTCGTTGTGGATTTCTGTAACATTAGGGAAATACACTTCAACTTAAGCGCTTCCACTTCCACCTTAAGATGGTGAAGCCAGCATTGCTCTTTTTGCCTGAGACACAAATATCTTCTTCGGATGACACATTGTATCTCCCCTACCCGGGCTATAAACTGAAACATTCATTTACACCGCGGGCGGGCGTGTGCGCTTTCATCAGACAGGATATTTGATTCTGGCGCTACGGCAATCTTGAAGGCATTCCTTGGCCTGTCCATTCTTTGGCTGCGCGTTGACAGTTAAGATCTACGCGTGAATGTTCAGTTCACATAGCGGCAATGTCGAAACAGATCGGCTCGTCGAGCACATGCCAATAGCTTCCGATTCTATGTCTAAGCAGATTCCATCCATGGAGATTGTGATTCTTGGCGATTTTAACGCCCACCATGCTGATTGGCTTGGTTGACGTTCCACCAATCATGCGGGAAGATCTTTTCACGCGTTCACTGTTTGCCTTGAACTATGATATCATGAAACTGGTAAATTCGTCCACGTGAATTCCGGATGTGAGGGATCATACGCCTTCACTGTTAGACCTTCTCATGACCTCTCATCCAGAGAAGTAGAAAGTCTCTGCCGATAGCTCTCTTGGATCTTCCGAGCACTGCTTAATCCGGAGTGCCGTGTCTATTACACCTTCTGTGCGGCTACAATAAACGGGTCGATGTCGAGTGTGGCATTATAGGTCATCAGATTGGGACTGGATCGATCTTTTTTTGCATCTTACCCATGGAGGCAGATTTGCTTCGCAGGTTCATCCAGTCATCAGGTACGATACTGTCACTAATGTGGTGCTGCAGGGTATGGAACTTTATATTCCGTTCTCTTCAGTGTCCATTGGTGGCGAATACCAGTCTTGGTTCAGTCATCCCTATAAGAAGGCACTTAGTAAAAATGTCATCAGGCCTAAGCCGCGGCAGCAAAGTCTTGTAATGAAAACACCAGCTAACCTAAGAAGGAGTATAACTCTGCCTCTAGATTTTTTAAATAATTCATTTATAAGGCAAAGTGTGAGCACATTGGCAGAATTGCCGTGAAATAGCCCGCTTAACTTCGGGAATAAGAGCGTCCTGGTCTCTCGCTAAGGCTGTCATAGGAAATTTCACAAAGCCATCTTTACACCGGAATGACGCCTTGTTGGCCCAGAGAAAGCCGAACTCCTAAGCTCCCTTTATGTTTCCAACTCGAATTTAGATGACCATGGCAACACGCCACCGACCATCCCGTAGTGTGAAGTGTCTATGCCTGAGATAAGTTTTTGCAGAGTTCAGTGTCTAGAATTTCATTGGACGACAACAAGTGATGTGGACTCGTTGGTATCCCACCAATTGTTCTCAAAATGTGTGATTCTGAGCTAGTGCCAGTTTAACGTGACTCTTACGGTTCTCCTATTCATCAGGCATTGTACCGAGTTCATGGAAGACCACTTTAGTACACCCGATCCCTAAAAAAGGTAACCGCTCGGATCCGTCTATTTACCGGCCCATAGTTGTAAATTTCTTGTAAGTTATGGAATCCATAACAAACTGCCAGCTCTTAATGTCTAGAGGAGCACCAGCTGTATCATCCAGCTGTCACCGGGGATGACATTTCAACTGATGTTCAATTTCGTGGTCATGTGGAAGAGAAGGCTAAAATAAGCAACAAGCCGACCCATCGCTTAAAACTATGCAAAGCGCAAATTTGGCCACATATGGAGTTCTGTTCTTAACTCTGGGAGAGGCTGCACAGTATAAGCTCCTTCCGTTTGAGCGCACTTAACGTAGAGCAATTCGAATCGTCAATGACCGGGTACTTACGAATCGGCTTGATTAAATGAAGAAGTAGAAATGTTGGATAGTTCAATGTTTTCTACCGCATCTATCTATATATGGGGATTGCTTTGAGGTGTTTTTTGGTTTAATTCCAGCCACTGATTTCCTCCCAGAGTTTAAAGTATCATGCCCATCATCTTGATGCGTGGCGATCTACAACTGTGCGATTCCGAAGACATTTCTTACCCCGTACAACACCTTTGTGGAATCTATTGCTGAGTGATATAGGATCCTTCAAGAAAAGAGCGTACTCATTCCTTAAAGGTCATCAATGCATCTGTGATACTTTTGGTGTTTCGGATGTCCGTGGGCACCGGTGATCATTTTCCATCAGGTGACCGACTTGCTCGTTTGCCTCTTCTTGTATAAAAAATCCAACAACAGCTACATTGGAAGAAACTTTGTTTTTGTTTTCCGATTAGTTTCAAATTTGGATCAAATCTGCTATCCACCAATGTTTAAAACCAGAGTTTACAACCATATAGAACCTTTATTAAAGCTAGTATTTATTTGGTATGTGTTGTTTATTATTGCCATTGTATCCACTTTTTGAAATTCAAATTGAATACTTTGAAATTGAATAGAAAATATTTCCATTCTTTTACAAAATACGAATATATCGTATCGTCAATATTGGAAAGGAAATAAAATATCCCATTGTACCGCGACAGTTACAGACATCTGAATACTTTTGGATATTTCGCCCTAACGACAGCACGCCATATTAAAATGGGATGAATGCTACAGGGGACATATTAGGATCAAGATTCCTATAGATATTTCTTGATTCATTGCCTTTAATATCTATTCTAGAAGTAAATAAGTTCTACCTACTATTTAAGACCAGTAAACTGCTAAAAACTTTCAATTTACATCAAAATATAGTATTTTCCTTAATTGTCTACTAAAAAACATTCTTTAAAAAATAGTTTATTAAAATACATATATTTATACTTTTTACATACGACGAAGGAATCGATTAATGTACACAAAGAAAATTGAAAGGATTCGAACATAAATATTTTTCACCTGATTCCAAAAAACCGGCAGATCCTATCAATTTGTTGATAATATTTAATTCCATAAAAAATGGGAAAGTTGTTAATCCTTTCTTCATGTTGAAAAACGCAACGTAGCTTACGTTATGTCACACCAATATTCTCAAATTGCATTAACCTAATCAATTCGCTCACGCCACGCGTCCGCCAAGCACCCGCCATGCGCCCGCCACGCACCCGCCACGCCCCCGCCTCGCGCATGCCACGCGTGCACCCTGCGTGCACCCCGCGCGCACTCCGCGGACGCGCAGAACACGCTTTGCGCCCGTGCTTCAGCTAGTGTTGTATTGACTGTCACTAGTAGTAGAATCGGGTTCGAGGCGTGCGCGATGCATTACGCGTAACTGAGCGCGGGTCTAGGGCGGGCTCACTGCGTGCGCGTGCTCGGCGCGGATACGCGTGCTGAGCGCGGGTCGAGGACGAGTTCAACGTGTGTGCGTGCTCGGCGCGGGTCATCTGAACACGCCCTAAGTAACAGCAACCAACGGTTATTTTGTGAAAAAGTTTCTGCACAACCTAAATCTAAATAAATATTGCTATATTTTTATACAAATATATACATATATTTCTTGTGTGCATGTGTATGTCACTGAACTCCTTTTAGACGACTAGAGCGATTTGGATAAAAAAAGTTGTTTGTGTTCAAGGGAGTTCAAGAATGGTTTACATTTACAATTTAGTTTAGTGCTAAATGTATGTTAAATTATTTTTTTGAAGTGGAACTTCTTTAGAATCGTTGTGATTTCAAACCGAATGCAACGGAAAAAACGACAGGTAAGAGATACAAATATAAAAATGTATAGGATTATATATATTTATCTCATTCTTTTGTCGATTTACTAAAAATTTCACTTCTATCGTGTGTGAATCGCACACGCACCTTTTTTATTTGTAAGTAGTCGTTGATTTTGAAATGTTTTACATTGGATCCGGCAGACTGTGCTTCTATCGGAGCATCGAATATTATGTAGTAGCTGTTTATGTCTAGCGATACGAAGTTTGCTGGGTCGGTTATTAATATGATATATAAAAATGAATTCTCATTTAGCGTGGTCATCGCAAAACGCCTAAATGGATGGACTAGCTTTACTAATTTTTTTTTATTGTCTTGTCAGGAGAAAGTTCTTATAAAGAAAACTACCGAGAAAATTGTAGTGAAAATGGGATAAAACAATTCTTTAATCTTTTTACAAACAAAAATATTTACTACCTGTAATATTAACTAAGTATTAACAAAACTCCATGCTGCATTAACTCTAATTGAAATGAAAATAAATTCAAATGTAAAGTAAACAATCCCCAACAATAGCTATATTACTTATAGTTTTTGTCAGAGTTATTGGTTTTTTTTAAATTATAAGTTTATTGTAACTTCTAAAAGGAACTGTTATCCACCGTTCACACTATCTAAGTTATGTGATTTCGGAGTCTGCCCCTATCTGTCTTTTCTTCTTTAATGACATTTTTAAGACATGTCTCAATAAATGTTTGATTATGACATTTATTTAGTGGGTATTAGTTTAC
Organism: Calephelis virginiensis; assembly: GCA_002245475.1. Lineage (NCBI taxonomy): Eukaryota > Metazoa > Arthropoda > Insecta > Lepidoptera > Riodinidae > Calephelis > Calephelis virginiensis. The sequence continues at coordinate 88,354 of NJDC01004140.1, forward strand.
TCTTTTATCTCTTCCAATATTTTTTTATTTAAAGTATGTTTATTTATATATTATGTATATTTAAATATGTTATCAAGGGTTCGTAGTATAGCTATATTAAGGTCGTTATACAACACGCTTTTATCAATGATAAAGCAATAAATCCTAACAAAAGACCCAGCCTTGGGACTTCAAAGCTATATGTAAATAATCCTTTCCGGATTTCCGACCTCGGGCTATGTCATAACTGGACATCATCGAGATAAAAACTGTGATTTAATACTTAGACCCGATATTCATTAAATAAAATGGCTTTGAGTAACTTTCGCTTTTGTTATTATAAATGAAAACTTTACCGGTGAAAAAATGTATTTTTCCTCGACTGTAGAGTGCAAAGAATGCGTAATGTATTTACAAGGGAATCCATACATATTTTATGTGATACTCTCCAAATTAAACGTATAGATCCATTTTGAATCCTATATTACAAGCAAATTTCAATAGTGGAACTAATGCCCGGTGCCAATATTGGCAATATTCAAGAAACGAGTCGTTTTGATTATGGTAGTTGTTTGTACCAATAGTAAAATAAGTAACCACGGTTGCTCGTATTGGTAGTTATCTATGTACATTTTTTAAAAATATGAGTGACCGTCCTTTACTTTTTGGTGACTTGCGAATAGTTAAACTTTTCGATTATGTTTCGTTGAAAATAGAAACCGGGCGTAAAAGAAAAACAGAAACAGCAACTTTTTTAAAATCAGGTTTAATCCAAACCATGAACATAAAATTTCAGAGAAACCAAAGCAACTCCAACTTGTTAAATCTTCCTCTTCAAGAAAAAAATCACATAAATTTAAATTGCACGTGTGTGTTATGAAGAATTTGAGGTAAATATTCAACATACATGAAGATTTAAAGGTGCAGTGTATTTAGGTACAACCCTAATACAATCTGAAGTTTCAAACAGATCCATCAATGTAAAACGACTTATTTACAAACATGAAGGACATTTATAAACTCCTCTGCAAATAAACAAACTTTTTAGAATTTTTCGATTGGCACAAGTAACAAGAACTGCTAGTGAAAAGAAGGAAGACATGACATGATGAGAGGCATGTAATCTCTTACACAAAAAATGAATTGCTGTTCGTTAGTCTCGCTAAAACTTGAGAAGAGCTGGATCGATTTGGCTAATTTTGGTTTTAAATTATTTATGGAAGTCAAGGGAAGGTCTAAAAGTAACAAAAATGAAAACTGCAAGGAAACTAGAAAACTAGGAAAACATTTACGTTTTTCCATACAAATAGAACGGGTTGAACAAAATTCGCCGGGTCAGCTAGTGTAATATAGATAGCTGAATAGTTAAACTATTTTTTAAACAGACTGCCACTTCACAACGTGTTTAATTAAACACGCTGCTCAAAATATG
>NJDC01004140.1:97220-110364 GCA_002245475.1 Calephelis virginiensis
TTAGAAAATTGGAAAAATCCAATTTTCTTTTTGTTGGCCGACCCGGGATTCGAACCCGGGACCTCATGCAGTCAAGTCCAACACCCGTACCGCTAGACCACAGAGGCGACTTTTTTTGTACAGCACGATCATTTCAGAGTTATTAAAAGAACGAATAAAACATCTTCCACCAATATAAACAAAGAAGATTAAAAATTCTGTATTTTTACAGTTGTTTTAGAAATTTTAACTATATGAACCGATTATGATGAAACTATTGTTTAAACCTGGTGCTTATTAAATTACGTTAGAACATATCTGCACAGTTTTAACCGTAATTAATGATTATCGTAAACTGGTATTTCTCGTGCTGAATTTTTTACATATTTAACGAATGAGTTAAAATCTAAAAAGCGTTTATTAAATGACTTCAGAGACGATGTTTTCTCTTAGATGTAAAGAAATTGCAGTCGATTTTTAACTAAAATTTAACAATAGGTTGAATCCTCTTTAGCCCAAATGGTTAGAGCTTTCATTAGAAAGAGACGAAAGGTGCATGTTCAAGTCCTGACTAAGGTGAAACTTTCTCTACCTTTGAAATTAATATTTAGCAAGCAATAAGTTCTAAAATTAGAATATGTTTTTTGTTTTTTTTATACGAAATGTGACTAGACTATCCTTTTAATTTTCCCAATTTGTTTTCCCCTAAATAAATCTTTATGGCCTTACTGAACATTTTCTGTCGGATTCTCCAAATTGGATGTCTCAGATAATTAAATAATTGCTTGAGAGAAATGTCTCCGAAATGTCTTATTTGAAAGGCTATTTGAGGGTGAAAGCCAAAGGAAAACACTTAATTATTTTGCATTTAATTTGTTTTGTAATCGTATTATTTTTTCGAAAATTATATTTTCTTTTCAAGTTTTTTAAATTTTTAATAGCTTGCAATGAAAGACAAGCATGCATTTTTTTTATGAAAACAACAACTCAGACACCAAAAAAATAATACGTTGATCTCATCCACAAATCCCAAGTGACATTTACCATAAAAATGATTTTAGTGGACATGTATTTTTGTTGTAAAAATAATAAAACAACTTGAATTTGCTGGAAGGTGCCAACAAAATGAAAATGGAAGTTTTTAATTTGAGATTATCGTTTCTGTGGTCTAGTTATCATTTGTACTCGATTTCACACTATGTGGATAGAGAGTTTCGAAAGTACGGTGACATCTCATTCATCTACCTCTTGTTTGTACTTGATACATTCTATCTACCCCATAAAGACGTGGTCTAAAGACATGTATGTAGAAATATGTACGTATATAGGTATTTTTTTATAAATTTTAAAGATAGAGGAAACTTCACCCTATACATGATTTCAACCTGTAATTTTTCGTTTTAAACCGACGAATGCTCTAACCATTTGAGCTACTGGGGATTGAAGTCCTGTGGCGAAATTTTTGGTTCCTATCTTTACCGTTAACGCAGGTAGTTAGTCCTATAGATACACAGTATTGAGTACCCACTAAATGAGTTCATTGTTACAGATGAAATTCACATTTATAATGGCCATAACTTTCGTTTCTCTCAAGGTATTTTTATTTTAACACTTGCCCTGTGCTTGGGTTATATTTATATAAATTCAAAAAAAGAAAAAAAATTCGCCCCAATTCTTTTTGTGTTTTTCAATATGATAGGTCAGCAAATAAGCACACGGATCTATCTCCTGATGGTAAAAGAAAACTTTAGCCTATAGACTTACGTACGTAGTATATGGTACGTCGAAATCATGCAGCAGGGAAATTATAACTGTTGTGCATGTCTAACGTAATCACTACATAGTATAAAACAAAGTCACTTTCCGCTGTCTATAAGTATTTATGCTTATATCTTTAAAACTAAGCGACGGATTTAGATGTTTCTTTGTATAGTTATTCAAGAGGATTTACAAGTATAATAACATAGAAGTTTCTCCATCCATGCAAAGGTGGAACAGCCTGCTAGTTAATACAATAAAAATATGTTATATCAAAAATATTTCAGTATAATGGAAACAATTTGTGTCAGCTATTCGAAATGTCTGTCATGATAATTAAACAGCAGCATAAAATATTTTGGGAATGTCTCGTTCGGAAAGCTATTTAAATTAAATGACAATTAAACATTGAAGGCTCTGGTTTCACAAATTATCCGGAAGACACGGAATGTCGACGGTTTGTATACAAAATAAGCAGTACAATCCTGATGGTAAGAGACCAATGTGTCCAATCGCGAGGCTCGGGTTCGATTCCCGACGGGGGCAGGCATTTGTGTGATGAACATTTAGATGTCTCTCCGAGTCTGGGTATTTATGAAATTTATTCTGGTATCTATTGAAGTATTTCTATGTATGAGAATAGTTGACTAACGTCTGTCACTTCTAAACCCAAAGTAAGCAAATTATATTATGCTTGTGTTATGGGTGTTAATAAATTACTGTTCTGACTAACACCCATAACACAAGCATATAATTTGCTTACTTTGGGGTTAGATTCAATTTGTGTTACTTTTCCAGGGATATTTGTTTATTACTTATTAATGTGGCCAATACATCGCAGATGTTATTATTGCGTCAATATCTGATTGAATAATCCTAGTGTTAGGTCTAATGTGGAAGTCTGTCTTCAGACCAAAATGTGACACTGTCATTATGTAAGGTGGCGGATCTTATATAAATGGATATCTCAATACAAATATGCAACGGTATGATACTAAAAACATTCAAAACTGCAGACTCATACAAATAAACACATCGACTAGGCCCCTAAGCGGTTTTCGCGGTGCTGTAGTAATAGCGGTTGTGTCAAGTTGTGTGGACAGGTTGTGATTTCTTTCCGCGGCTGGAGCGTCGTCAGTTCCTATTACTGAAGTTGATTAACAGTAAAAATACATTAATTTTATTTACTTTGGGCTTAGATCAGTTTGTGTATTTTATTCAATGGTTATTTATTAAAAAAAAAAGTATCTTCACGCCCATATTATATTATTTATTTATTTGTAATTGGTGAATGTTCAGTCAAGTTTACAATAAATGAATGCTATTCTCACTGAGATTTTTTTATAATATTTTTATTTAATTCCTGATGGTGAGAAATTCACGTTGCCTAGAGACAACAAAGGCGGGATGTTAGGCCTCGAGCAAAAGTAAGTTTACCGGCTACCTTACCTTCCAAACCGGAACACGTCATGACGGTATGGCGGCAGGAGTAGGTAAGGCGGTAGTACCTATCCGGGTGAGTCGCTGCGAAACTCTACCACCTAGTCAGATGTCACGGTGTTAGTGATAGTAAGCCTATGCTCGCCTTTTACGAGCTGCCTGGCAGGAAGGCAGATGGTCTATTCTGCAAAGGAGCCCGGAGCAACACGGGTAACCACTGTTTTAAAACACATGAATGTTATTTGGAAGAGAAGACTGTATATGGTTTATGGGCTTGTAGTATATTCAGTTAACCGACCGTTATAGCCCCAGGACAAGCAACTTGTTAAATTTTGCAAAATAGTTAGAGCAAGCTTTTAATTGGAACAGCATGTAAATGAAACGGGATTATGGTTTCTACATATTAGTTAAATTAATTACTAATTACATCGTTCTCATATTTACTATACGGAGACCGACCACAATAGTAATTAGATTCTAAATATATTTTCGCTTATTTCAATAATAGCACGTACAATAAATATTCATCAAGATTATATAAAAATAGAAATCTACACATGTGATGAAGTATACATAGATAAAAACTGTAGTCAATCATACAACCTTCTTTCTTTTTTCTTTAATCGCCTCTGTGGTCTAGCGGTCCGGGTGTTGGACTTGACTGCATGAGGTCCTGGGTTCGAATCCCGGGTCGGCCAACAAAAAGAAAATTGGATTTTTCCAATTTTCTAATAAAAAAAATGTTGGTCGGGATTGTAAATGTGCCCGGTTGGCGATAGGCTTGCCACCTATCACATTGTGGGACTTAGTGTCTTCGGCTAGTCGTGGGTGCCCTGGTTGTACCTCTGCCTACCTCTTCGGGGATGTGGGTGTGAAGATACTTTCTACTTTCTTTCTTTTAAGTCAGTCAAAATCAATCATGTACATACTTAGGTGTACTAGTGGTCGCCCGTTGGTCGAAATTCGACCATAATAAATTTTAATATCTTGTTGATAAGAACGCCATCTACACTTTTTAGTGCGCCATCTGTGATCTTTTATCGTTAACATCAATACATTTGTTTGTATGTGTCAAATGCATGGCAGTGTGGGGTATTTTTTTTATGATACTGGAAGGCAAACAAGCAGACGGTTTTCCTGATGGTAAGAAATTCACGCCGCCTAGAGACACCAAAGGTGGTAATGGTGCATTGCCAACCTGAATGTTAGCCCTCGAGCAAAAGTAGCTTTATCGGCTACCTTACCCTCCAAACCGGAACACGTCATAACTTTACGGCGGCAGGAATAGGTAAAGCGGTGGTACCAATCCGGGTGAGTCGCTGCGAAACTCTACCACCTAGTCATATGTTACGGTGTTAGTGATTGTGAGATTTTGCTCGCCTTTTACGAGCTGCCTGGCAGGAAGGCAGTTAGTCTATTCTGCAAAGGAGCCCGGACCAACACATTGATTTAATGTACTTTATAAGCATTGTTATTGAAAAATATTAGCATTCTGCACTTCTCCTACATATAAACTATAAGTGTGCCAAATGTTATGCTTCTTCATTCGCGCAATTTTCTTAAAAGTGGTTTAACATTTTGGCATCACGTATTAATATACAGATAATTATTATTTGTTGCATTTTTAGCAACCCTATTAATTTCCTGATTGATTCTACTTTCATCCTATTTGACCCTAAGTTCTGGACGAATAGGGTACGACCTATGTGTATATTTTTCTTTGGTCTTACACTAAACGTAATGCCTACTACATCATCATCATCATCATCAGCCGGAAGACGTCCACTGCTGGACATAGGCCTCCCCCAAAGAGCGCCACAAGTTACGGTCACCAGCCGCTTGCATCCAGCGGCTCCCCGCGACTTTGGGCAGATCGTCAGTCCACCGAGTGGAAGGTCGTCCAACACTACCTCCTCCGGTGCGGGGCCGCCACTCCAGAACCTTTCTTCCCCAACGTTTGTCGGTCCTGCGAACAATGTGGCCTGCCCATTGCTACTTCAGCTAACGCCTAATGCATAGTTAATAATTTATGTTAGAGAATCTATAACATTGACTATAAACTATAATATAGATACTAGTCGCCTCTGTGGTCTAGCGGTCCAGGTCCAGGACTTGACTGTATGAGGTCACGGGTTCGATTATCGGGTCGGGCAACAACAAGAAAATTTTGTTTTTCCATTTGTTAACAAAATTGAGAGATGTCGAGGGACACCCGGATGGAACGAAGTACTATTATTATTTTTTATTATTTATTATGTACAAAAAACCTGTATACACTAAAGAAAAATAATCGTCGTAACATCACACTGTTGAATGCAAATTAGAAATGAAAATATCTGGCTTGCTTTTTATAAAAAAAACAGACAGAGAAACATGCGCAATCCGCACAGTTTACAATAGCTTACTATAGATAAAAGTGTAGTGACAACTTTTCTTGAGATTTTTTCGTCTAGCCCCTTTCATGACGCTCGATAAGGAACTTCGTTCCAAAAAAAATGTTGCTCGGGATTCGATTTGTGACCTGTTGGCGATAGGCTTGCCACCCATCACATTGTGGGACTGTGTCTTCGCTTAGTCGTGGGTGCCCTGGTTGTGCCTTTGCCTACCTCTTCGCGGATATGACCATGAAGATACTTTTGTTATAGATACTATACTTAGATTAAAATATTCTGATCCTAATACAGCTGAATTTCCCCTAAAACAAATCCAGCATTAAGATATCTTATAAAAAACATAAAATGTCCCTACTCGTCTCTTTTTGCGGTATTCAAAACCTAAGTGAATCCTAGTTTTAGCAGGTTATAATATTATGTTAGACTTTTTATTTTCATGTAGCAGCCCTACATTCGATTTCTCTCTTATTTATGGACCAATTTTTTTTATTTGAAAAAACGTACTTTTCAGGTGGCCATGTTTTACCAAGTATTGACCTGATGAAGGGATTCCAGGTGAATCGAGGAAAATACTCAATTTTTTGCGTATATTACATGGTGTTTAAATCAAAGTCACTTGACGGCGGTTTTTATTTAATTTTGTTACAATTTCCACTGTCGACAGTTGGTAGAGTTACATTAAATATCGTCATCATAATCTTGGCATAACTATTGGTGATTTAAACGAGGGAATCCAGAGTCCCTTAATGTTATTTCTCCACCACCTAGTTTTCAGCATTGCTGATAGGGAGTTCATTACCAAACGTGTCCTATGCCATGTAATCTAGCGGGTGTTTTTCGACAAAGCTTTTTGCCCGTGGTAAGACATTTGTTACCAACGTAGCCTACTGGTTTACCCAAAACATGAGCTTACCACTTTATACAGTTTCGCTGTAATTTGTCAAATATGTCAAGAATGTGATAGGTGCTACATATGTGAACATTTTCCAACAATTCTCAAGTTTAGCTGTTAATTACTGTCAGTAAGTTGACATTTGGTTTAAATACATTTAGGACCACTTGCAAGTTCCTGGGTTAAGTATGTAATTCTGAGTTGGCGTCTACCTACGGTTAAATCACATTTTATTTGACAGTTTAACTCATTCTTAAATTTAAACCGGGAACATGCAAGTGGCCCTTAATGTCCTACAGGCAACTCTTTTAAGTTAGTATCTTCACGTCCATATCTTCGAAGAGGTAGGCAGAATTAACACCATGACACCCACGCCTAGCCGAAGACACTAAGTTCCACAATTTGATATATTGCAAGCCTAATGCCAACCGGATGCACGTATCCAATCCCGGGCAACGTCATTTTTATTAGAAAATTGAAAAAAACATATTGTCTAGCTTTTTATTTGGCCAACCCAGACCTCGAGAAGTCAAGTCCAACACCGAACCGATAGACTACAGAAGTGTTAATAGGTTAGATGCAAGCTTTATCTATTTCTATGTTACATACTTTTCAATACTTAATGACTTCTTCTTTTATATATATGGCTTTCGATCATTTTTCACGATACTATGCCAATGTTAAGTTAGTTAATTCTTATTTCTTATAAAGTCAGTATGTAAAAAGTCATGTCAGGTCAGGGTCTTGAGTAAAGCGGCTTGGCTTCACTACTCAAGCTCATCTAGTGAGATTTGACGGCAGCGAGGAAATAGGCGATACTAATTATATATACATATACAATAATTTTTTCATGGTTATTTAATTTGTGCACTTTCACTGAACAAAATTAATCTAATTCCCACCTAAATTAACCAATTTCACTCAATATAAACACGAAATTCAACGAAAATTAAAAAAATTCGACCATATTTATTCACGATGACGCCAAAACTCGACTCAATTAATGACTTTCTATCTTGTCTACAGGATTAGCTTAGAAAATTTTCTGTCCCCGTTTATAACACAGTTTTTTTATTAATTCACAGTACTGACAGCCAAATTATGGTGTGGATTCCCAACAACAAAGAAGATTGTTTAAATATACTTAAAGTTTATCACCATTATGTTGAAGTTACTAGATATAGTTTTTAATCATCGAGGTTTCTTAATTTTAGCATTTGCCCTGTTCCTGAGATAAATCTCAGAAGTGAAATATTTTCTTTGTTTTAAATTTGTAGCATTTTGTGTTTTTTTGTCTTTGCAAGTAAACTGTTAAAGTTTTTATAACTGCAAATTCACTGTGATCTTGTCTTTTAAAATAACTTTGATATGTCTTCATTTATGTTAATAGTATTGTTGTTGTTTATTTGTTGAAATTTGAGTTGAACTCTAACATACAGTAAAAGTATCTTCTTCACGCCCATATCCCCGAAGAGTTAGATAGACACATAGTCACGATTAGCTGCAGAAGATACAAAGTCCCACAATGTGATAGATGGCAAGCCTATCGTCAGCCGGACACATATGAATCCCGGTCAACGTTATTTTTATTAGAAAACTGAAAATACACAATTTTTTTTGTTGCCCGACCCGGGAATCGAAACCGGGACTTCCAGTAGTAAAGCTACACCACAGAGGCAACCAATATACATTAATCTTTCTACAACACTTGTTTCCTTACAGCTTGCGCTGGAAGAGATCTTCCAAGGAGATAAATAAAAAAGATCTCTGTATAATATGGAAAACAGTAATTTGAGTTTATTAGTAATTTGAATAACAGAATACAGAGACGATATTCGAGTATAGATTTAATTTGTGTTATTTGTCCAGGGACTCAATTTGTGTTATTTATTTGGAACTAGCTGTAACAGCGAACTTCGTTCCACCCGTTCAGTTTGTATAGGAAAAATTAAAATGTTATTTTTCCTAGCTTCATCGATTTTTTTAATTCATGTTGTCTGGAGCTTTTCCTAGACTTTCACAAATGCTTTAAAACCAAAACTAGCAAAACCAGTTCAGTCGATCGGAAGTTAGGCGCTTAGCAACACATTCAGTAATTCATTTATCTATTTTGAAGTTTAACATCATTTAAAATATTATGAGGCGACTAACTATAATTAGTCATCTCGGTGGTCTAGTGGTTCAGCGTCAGACCCTATATATTACATAAAAATCAATGCCACTTTTCGATGTAACTTTATAACTCAAGAACGGGCTCACCTATCCAAACCAAATGTTTAGGCTTTGTTTGGACTATTTAGCAGATGGTTTGTGTGAAGTTTCCATAAAATCGGTGGAGATGTTCTTCATTTATCACATTTTTGTAACAAATGAATTCAATAAATGGAGGCTAATTTTTTTAATGGGTATTTTCCTATTTTTGGAAACTATTTTTGGATGGGGATTGTGCTGTTATATTAAAACTTTTCCAGTTGTTTTTTTCTATTTTTGTGTTATGTCATTCGTGTAGTCATATACTTAGCGAAGCACGTGCCGGGCCGCTAATATGTTATAGATTATTTACATAATTTTTAATGGCTTTTATCGTTACTATTTTAAACCAAAAAATGTCACAAAGACTTAACCGTAAACTATTAAAACACCACTAAGTACAGCTGTAACCTGTCGTGCTGTAAATCTCTCAGCGCTAGATTTATACACGGAAGCGCTTGCAGCGTTAATGGCTAATGTTTTCAGTTCTAACAGCCAGCTGGTTTTACTTTTTGATGTTTATACATGGTACAAGTATATAACAATATTCTGAGGTTTAAACAAATTTTAGAAAACATCTGACCTCTGTGTATTCTAGAAGTTCAGTACTTTGAAAAAGAAAAACAAACAGACGAATATCTAGTTGCTTAGCAGTACACATAGTAACTACATATACACTTTTAAATAAGATTGTATTGTAATTCCATTACAATCTAGTCTAAGCAAGGCTGGTTTGTCAGGGCCGTGAGGTTTGGCACTCGATCCTATCTGCCTACTCCGTAGGGACTTGGCGTGAAGATATGTACGTATGTATCTAGACTAATAGAAGCTTTTTTTGTATTAAAAGAAGACAGACGCTGTACCCCATGCTGGTGATTGTTCTCTGTGTAAACTGTATTCTAGACAGGAAGTTCCTAAAAGGAGATCTTAGTTCAAAGGACCCATTACTAATAATACCGTTGCTATTAGAGTGTTGGGCAGTGACTTTCCCAGGTAGGGAACACTGTTATACCTATTCATGCCACCACAAAGAACCTTATTAATTTTGAAAATTAGCCCTTAAATTCCGGTCACGACAACGACGCACCTATAACATCTATATTATTGTCTAAATAAGCCACGTTACATGTTTGTCCCTTACCATCAAAGGATTCGTGTGCTTGTTCAAAATTAGAGGTAAGAAATATACATCTGACACTGGATAACTCTTCATAAGTAAATATGTTTAAGCGGTAACCATCAATACCGGAATATAATGATGGCGAGCACTGATGGGGTCATCGTTTTGCAAAAAATCTTGTTTTCTGTTATACCCCCTTAACAACAACCCTAAAAAAACTGTTAAGAAAAATCCAGGCTCAGTTTACTAGATTACGAGTAGCAGGTACCATTAGGGGCGATGGGGTCATCACGTATCCGAAAAACAAAATTGAAACTAGCAGTTGTTATTAAATAAAATTCCATTTTTCAAATCGATGAAAGTGCTGCAGCTATTACACTAAAAATTCTCTCAATACGAGGGTAGGTCAATATTTTAGATCCACTAGAGGAACGGGATGAAGTACAAGCATGAAGCAACGTTCCGTACACAGGACGGATGCGAGCCTACGCGGCGTTTTCATAAAGGAGTTTTAACTTATATTTACGCTTACTTGAAATACCTTATGGTTAAAAGGAATTCGATTTTTATTCTTTCGTTTTGAACTAGCTGTTCCGGCAAACTTTGTTTTACCTGTTCCGTTTGTATGGGAAAGATTAAAATATTATTTTCATAGGGGTAAAAAGTGCCTTATTTCCGTCTTCTGATTCTTAGCTACGTCCGAATCAATTTTTAACCGACTTTGAAAAAAAGAAAATTTTATTATAGTAGGTATTAAATTAGATTGGCACCGACTTCTAACCTATTAGTAAATAGCACATATAAATAATAGATAGTATATAATTAATATTAAATCTTTATTATTTTTTACCTTTTAGTTCTGAAGTCGGTTTTATTAACGTAGTTATTTTTCACCGACATCGGTTCAGCCGTTCTTGAGTTATAAACAATAGAACTAACAGGACTTTCTCTTACATTTATGGATTTTAATTTTGCTATTTTTATAACAAAATTTTGTTACTTGAATTTTAACTTTATAAACATCTTCACGCCAGTAACTTCGAAGAGGTAGGTAAAGGCAAGATCAAGGGACCCACGACTAGCCGACGACACTTCGCATAATGTGATAGGTGACAACCCTATCGCCAGACGGTCACATGTCCAAACCCAGGCAAGTTTATTTTTTATCACAAAATTCAGAATACACATTTCCTGTTTTGTTTACAACTCGGAAATATGTCTTTACTAGCTGCTACCTGCGGCTTCGCCCGCGTTTTCACAGAAACTCGGTGTGCGATCGGGGTTAAAAGTAGCCTATATGTTAATCCAGGTCACAATCTATCTGTCTTCCAAATTTCAGACAAATCCGTTTAGCCATTCGAGCGTGAAAGAGTAACAAACATCCATACATCCATACTTACAAACTTTCGCATTTATAATATTAATAGGATTATTAAATTACTTATATAATAACAAGATTAATTTAGTATACTGAAGGTATGCGTTGCCTACATTCCCACTCGGATAAACTCAGAAACACTGGTATTACAATCGGCTGCAAATTGGCAGTAAATCATGTTTGAACTGAAATTACATTTTAGACCAAAACGTTATCAGGTTAATTAAACCATATTTATGTACCGCAATAATGACGCTGTTCATCATTACTGAATATTAATTGGTAATGTTAATAATAATATTCCTAGAGAAAACCTAGACAGTTCAATATTATTTTTACATGGGTATTTTTTTTTGTCTAGTGCTGGTGTAAGGTCAACATGACGTTCCCAAGTTTCGACTCCCGGGTGCTCTGGTACTTCAACCCAGTTATACGATCGAAGTCATACCGGGATAATCACGTGTGATGAACTACATGTATACATAAAGACGTACATGATTTTTTTTATGATATTGGAAGACTTTTTTGGGTCTGATTATAGAATTCCCAGAAAATCATGGAAATCACCAGAATTTTTTGTGCACTGCTAAAAGTCGACTTCAATATCAATACTGCGATTAGAGTTGAAGTCGACTTTTAGCACTTTACTGCATATAAATAAATATATTCATGGTTTTTTCGTTCAAATTCTAAGTGGGTGAAGCAACAGCTAGTAGTAGCTGGGTTTTTTTTTATGATATTGGAAGGCAAACAAGCAGACGGATTTCCTGATGGTAAGAATTTCACGGCGCCTAGAGACACCAAAGGTGGTAATGGTGCGTTACCAATCTGAGGCCGGGTTATTAGGCCTCGAGCAAAAGTAAGTTTACCTTATACCTTACCCTCCAAACCGGAAAACGTCATGACGTTATGGCGGCAGGAATAGGTAAGGCGGTGGTACCAATCCGGGTGGGTCGCTGCAAAACTCTACCACCTAGTCTAATGTCACGGTGCTACCGACGGTAAGCCTAAGCTCGCTCTTTTACGAGCTGCCTGGCAGGAAGGCAGACGGTCTATTCTGCAAAGGAGTCCGGACCAACACGGGGTAAAAACATAATATATCAAAATCAACTTTTGTAGGTGACTTGTATTAGTTATAAGAAAGTAGGCACAAGGAATGGGCCTTCTTCTATTCTTATTAACTCCCTACGCAAAACGAGAGTTGTTATAAGTTGGATATGTCTGTGTATGTGCTTGTTTGTGGAGTCGTAGCTCTTCATTGGAAGGACGGATTTCAATGCGTTTTTTTTTGTTTCAAAGCCGATGTGATTGAAATGGTTCTTGGCTATAGTTTTTGTAGATCCGTCCAGGTGTTAAAAGTCATCGGCTGATATGCAGATTTTTCGTAAGTATCTGAATGTATGTTAGATGCAACATGGGTATTTATTTCACTTTTAAGCATATGTGAGATCTAACAGACCTAAGATTAATGAGTGGTACATCAGCGCTGGTCTGATGATGGAGTTCGAAGATAGAAGACATAAAACTGGAATGCAGCTGCTGGTAAGCCCTTCGAGTTTGCACTCATTCGATTGTCCTTAACAAGATCTGTTCATATTTCGTGATGACGAGGACTTGATGATAAAATCCTGAAGATGAAACTAGGAGGTGGTTATCAAAGTTTAACAGTTACCGTAGTTTTTTTCAAAAAAGATGTAAAATAAGCTTTTATTTTGCTAATTCCGCGTAAGCAGTGTAACCGTTGTGGCAAATAATCCTCCAAACGACACAGAATGTGACAAGCCTAACTGACGTTCCCACCACCCACCTCCGCGACCAGAACACGAATATAGGAAGAGCTCGGGAAACAATAGTACAATAGTTGGCGAAGGACGTGATAAGTGGTTTTGTTTCCCGTGTTCGGACTCTATTTGTGATCTGGTCGCGGAGGTGGG
>NJDC01004141.1:0-12762 GCA_002245475.1 Calephelis virginiensis
GTGAATTTCCTCGCTGCCGCCAAATCTCCCAAAGTGAGCTTGTGTAAAGTGACCACGGCTTTACTTAAGACTCTGACATGACTTTGTAAACAGTGACCAATGACTGTATAAGAATGATTAATACGGAAGACGTGTGACTAATGAATGTATAAGAGATAATTAATACGGAAGACGTGAGACTAATGACTATACGAAATAATTAATACGGAAGACGTGGCAGCATGGCCTAAAGGTCTTAACCGACCCCGGAAAGGAGCAAATTAACTTAAAAAAAACCTAAAAAAAAATAAATAATCTCTATTCTCTTGTCACGGTCACAGATTATACCCGTCACGGTTTTGTGTTTGTCATTTGTCCAAAACTATCAATTAGTTTGTTTTCAATTTTTTTTTCTACGATTTAAAACTTTAACGCTGATCTTTTCGATGAAATATCAATAGATTTTGTTAAGGATACTTTAATTAAAAAAAACTATAAGCAATATGGAAAAGGAGCTTGATAAGGTTGTGGAAGAAATTATGTCGACACCTAATGTTAGTGGATGTTTAGTTGCCGATCATCAAGGGCTTTGTTTAGCCAGCAAAGGAACAGCTCACGTTGATTCTGCTGGAATTATAGTGGCTATCTCAGAACAAGCTTGTAAGATACAGCCGGTACTGAAACCTCCAACAGTATGCATCGAAACGGAAACCAAATTGTGCTTGATACAGAGACATGGAACAATAACTGGTGCAATATTTAAACAGAAAGCATAAAATATAATTATATGTTATTTTATTGATCTGTGAAGCTAGATATATATAAAATGTACATATATGTAAATGTTATTATTAAGTGCTATACAAATATATGGTTCGTTTAGCATTCATCAGTTTAATTTGCTCATAATGTGACATACCTAAATTTTCTGAGTAGTTCACTGCAAGGTAAAAACGTGCAACAGATCTAGATTTATTTCTGTGCTTGATTTAGAACTTTTTTAAAGAGTATGCCTATCATGATAAACTAGCAAATTATTCAATCTTTTATGAAATGTTCTATAAGTGACAACATATCTGATTCTGTGATATTACTTCAGCATTTAGTCAACTATTTTGTTTGTCACATCACCAACAGGTTGAACTTTTTACGATATAGAAAGTTTCAGATCAGAATGAATTCCTGATGGTAAGAAGTTTAGTAAGAAACCTCTCGATCTTGACAAACCTGTCTGGCTTCCTTCAGATTCATTACCCTTTACATATCAGCCGGTTTCGAAAACTCTTGACACCACTCTCGGATAATATCTGAGCAATAGCAATCTGATTGTGGAATGTTGACCTTGGTCTCCTGGGGTACCTACATCCATCCACATTCTAAATGTTCACATATTCTTTGTCAATCTTTCATCTTTCATTCTTTCTACATGAACCAACCAGCAGAGCTACCCTTTCTCATTTTAACACCAACACATTTTTTTAATCCCACTCTTTCTCGGATCTCACTATCACCAATGCGGTCAGAGAGTTACACCACAGATTTTCCGTAGTGCTCTCATTTAGTCCTCGTTTGTCGTACATTTATGCTTTTTCTGAGCTATCCAACTCTCATTTTCATTCAATATTGATGGGATAAGCACAGAATAATGCAAAACATCGCTTTGAAATAGCTTACCCAGTCCTCCATTCACACACTTTCCTTTCCACATCCGCGATGTACCTTCCTTCCTGCTAAAAGCACAACCAAGATATACAATTTCATTTACTTGCACCAACACTACATCATCAACTACAACTATTACATCTGTTCTATGTCTCTTTGTTTACACCATTACTTTTGGTTTTCATTGCATTCAAATCTAAGCTCCTTTCTTTACAATCGCCTTCCATAACTATAACCAGTGTTTGCAGCTCAGAAGTTGTAGAGCCCAAAATTATAGCATCATCTGCATAAAGCAGGTAGTTCACCACTTTATCACAAATATGCATTACCAGATTCAATGATTTTAACCTTTGAAGACATTCATCCAAATATAAGATAAATAAGCTTGCAGACAACACACAACCCTGCTTAAAGCCAATGTTTAATATTGTAAAATATTAAATTTTTTTTTATTCTATCTGTAACGGTATTTGCAGCGCATGCGATGAAAAATATTTTATAACTTACTTTTTAACACTTTGCATTACATTACTAAAGTTTTAGTAGGGATCTTTAATTTCTTCTAGTTACAAATATAGCCCATGTTCATCAGGAATAATGTTGGCTTCTAATGGTGAAAGAATTTTTCAAATTTATTCCGTAGTTTCGGAACCTATTTAATACAAACAAACAAACAAATCTTTTCTCTTTACTATAAGTATAGATATAGATTATAGTTTATTACACAAATATCTATCACTGTCAGATATCACACACTATGATTCATGTTGTTAGACATGTACCTACATTATTTCCTTGTCAAAAGTAAAAAAAAAACTTTTTAAATAGTAACTGATATGTGCTAGCTGTGTTCATGCCATAGGATCCTCATCGTCCCACGGAAAGCCAGGAACTGCTTCCACAATAAACTCATAAACATATGAAGCAAGTAAAATTGTTGGCATTTAGGTATACCTATTCTCTTTCCGAAAGTCATGCCAGTGAAAAGGCTAAAGGAAAAAGTATAGGAAGACAAAGAATAGGATGGCCCAATGAAAGAAAACATAGGAGAAAAAATCTGGATAGTAAAACAAGACTACTAAGTACTAACCATCGACCACACATCCCATTAGACATGCGGCGTCTATAAGGCAACACGGTTCTGTCAACGCATAAGTGTAATTGTTCTAATGTAGCTTATTACTTAAAAAGATATGAACAGTATCGACCAGGTTTGTGACCTGTAAACATTATCGCGTTATTGTATAAAAAATATATATATAATGACTGTTTGTTCAATTAATTGATGGGTATGGTAAAGACAGCCGCACTTAAAATTACCGAAAAGATGGTACAACTTTCCGTAGTGTAATTAAAAATAATAACATTCATAATTACATTTTGAATTATTTGATGTTTATAGGAGTTCATCATATACTGGTCAGTCATTGTTAGATGCGGGTTTGTATCCCTTTCCTACACTTGTGATTTTCAAGCTATCACTTTAGTTTGCATACAGTTAGTGATGGACTAATGTGCAAATCTATTTTATCGATATTTTTGTTTATTTATCCTGAATAGGATACCGGTCTTGTACCGGTACTGTATGTAGGTATTTGTGTATTTTATCGATAAATTTAAGCACTGACAGAAACAATAAAAAACTTCTTTCTCTGTGTACTTTTGAGTTGGCCTCTGGATAGGTACTCTTTTTCACGTGAGAAGTCAGCAACCAAGCACACGGCTCTCTAATTTGTAACAGATAATCATGGCCTATAGACACCATTGATGTTACAGGTGCGTTGCTGTCCTATGGTCGGAATGTAAGGCCTATTGTGCAAATCTACTGGCTTCTCCACTCTCCGAATCGGAATGTGACACTGTCATTATAGCAGCAGGAATGGGAAAGGCGGTGGATAACTACCCATGGAAGTTACTGCACACCACTGTATCACCAGTGATCTTGTTGACAATTACCTGTTTTACCTGTGCTCGCCACTAACGAGGAGCCTGGCAGAGAGGCAGGTGATCTATTTTAGTCAGCGGACCCGGACCAACACGATGGAAAACTGAACTTCTGCGGTAGAGGGCGCCGTTATTTGTCATTGAATTACTGATAAGTAGTTGAGGGTCATGTCATGTCAGGCTCTTGAATAAAGCGGGGGCTTCGTTACTCAAGCTCATCTAGTGAGTTTTGACGGCAGCAAGGAAATAGACGATACACTAATTTCTTCATGATTATTTCATTTGTGCACTTTCACTGAACAAAACTAATTTAATTGCCACCTAAATTAACCAGTTTCACTCAATATAAACACGAAATATATCTACTAAATATTTTATTCTTTTAATTGGGTATTTCAATCTTTTTTTCATAAAATGATTCTTCCAGCTACTAACTAAAACTACATACTAAATTTTATCCGATCAAATGTTCCAGTATGACAAACATTCACCCAAATTTCCTAACAAACTTTCATGTTTAAGATAACCATT
This sequence comes from Calephelis virginiensis, assembly GCA_002245475.1. Lineage (NCBI taxonomy): Eukaryota > Metazoa > Arthropoda > Insecta > Lepidoptera > Riodinidae > Calephelis > Calephelis virginiensis. Next base: position 4,117 of record NJDC01004141.1, read on the forward strand.
TTTTTCTAATTCAATCCAAAGGCAAACAAGCAGACTAATTTCGTATCTTGTCAATATAAGTTACTTAAAGATACTGAAGATGAAAATAGTGCATTGCCAGCTTTAGGCTGGAACATAAAATCTGTTGGTAAAGTTTAAAATAAATGCCACCCTCTAAAGCAGAAATCAATAACATTAGGAAATGATGTCCGTAATAGATAAGGAATGGTGCTTATGTGCTAATTTAAGCAAATTGTTAAAAAACTTATTAATTAATCATGGTCACGTTGATTTTGACAAATATAACTGCTCTTGTCTTACATCTTCTCAGTTTTTGACAGTTGGCCTTTAATGCTTGAAAGAGCCCAATAGCAACATGGAAAGAATCATACTTAATTCTGATTGCTACCCATTGCGTGTATGAAATAGGCCTTTAATAACTTCTCCAAATACCAAAGCAAACTATTTTCTTGTAAAATTGTAACTATGTATTGATACAATCACATAACATTCAAAATTAATTTAAAAAACCCGATTTAGAATATATAAACACATTTGATATTCATCACACAAATGTTAAGAAACGAACTAACGCGTTACCTAACATTTACGACGTTACGACGTAAACGCTAACCCTATAACCAAACGGCAGCAATTGATTGTTCACAAACCCTTGACTCAATCATAATGTTTCATTTAACAAAAATGTATTTTTTCAATTTCAAGAATGATTATAATGTTTCCCGAAATTTTATGAGTGGCCGGTTGTAGACAATTTCACTACCTATCACATTAAGGGAGTGATTAGTACGTTCGGATAATCGTTGGTGCCCTGTTTATAACGCTGCCTAAATCTTTTAGGAGAGGTGCGTGAAGATACTCAATTGAATGCTTACGGCCGCACTCAGATATTTCAATTAATATATAATCCATCATTAGGTCACAATTTTGTATTGGAAATATCAACTTTATGACTGATTAAGACAATTGACATTTCTGAGTAGGCTTGTTGGCGTATGAAAAAATAACATCTCAATATTCACACATTTATTTCAGATATGCCTTCCTAAACTGTAACATTTACTGAGAAGAAACAATGCAATAATCAATTACCTACAAACTATACACGGTGATTTACCATACATTGTCGCTACCTATTCTACAATGGGGTTGCCAACTAAAATAATATTTTAAAAATAAACTGTTCAACTCTGGCAACCCAATTTCATGATTACTTGTTACATACATGTTTTTATTTTAAAACAACTATTAGAAACTAATCCAATAGTAAAGATTTTTTTATTTAAACTAGATAAACGTTTTGACTTTGACTACATAATATACATAATATTATAAGCATTGATATGCTTCATGCCGTTTCTTAATGAATACCTACATTAAAACTGTCCAACAATTAGTACATCCTCCATCAAATCCAAATAATTATTCTGGTATGACTCATAACTGGGTTTTTAATCATAAACTCATAATTTACAGAGTAAAGAGCACATAGCATAAAATCATTCTATATCATGAAAATCTCTACTCTATTTGAAGTGCATTGGTTCGTCCAACTAGGGATAATATCAATTTACGGAAGTTTTTTAATGATCGGAAATCATTGTTACCTTTTGGTATAACAAGTGAATCAGTCTGCAGGATAATATCAGAAACAACTACATAAGTAGCGAAGCCCAGTAAAGTTGTAAAAACAGCGAGGTTGGCAACACATTAGTTATTAAAAAAAGTAACTGCCCCTTGTGTCCAAAAACTACATGTGCAGTTAGGGCCAATAGCTAAAAAACTCAAGAAATTTAAGACTGGTCGGGGAACAAATAACATTTGCTAAACAAAATTAAGGGCTTGGTATTTAATTAATGCAGCACTGTTAGAGGGGCAAGCAGTCACAGGAAAATGGCTAAGCAGCCCAATCACAACTATTATACCATCGCAAATTCATGCGACTCTCAATTTAGACCCAAACTAGCAAGATAGGCCCATTTGTTAATGTATTATCTATTTTTACATTAAAAAAAATAACATACAATTATACAACATATTTTATAAATTTAATTGATTTTAAGGATTCATATTTTATACAAAAAAAACAGCCATAGTCCGGTTAGTTGTAAAAACCTCGCAGTTATCAACATATTAGCCATTTCAAAAAAAAACAAAAAAAAGTTTTATTTTTTCTACTCTAGAGATACAAATAAACAGATAAAATTATCAAATTAATTACATCTATTCTTGATATATCATAGAATATAAGAAAGCAAAATTATAAAACTATAACTACTAAAATAAAAAAATGATATGCTTATTAACTTATTATAATAATAAAAAATAAGGAAGCACAGACACCATTCACACAAAAATGTTACTAATGCACACCAGATTAATTATCTATGCCTTAAATAATTAATCAATGAACGGGCAACACTGATACAATCGAAACACTTGGCTGTGTATGAGCAAATACCTAAACTAGGAATAACATTACCTAAAGACTAGGGTCTTTCTTATTTGCAATAATACTAATTCTCCGCCCTCCCTCAATATAGTTTTTTTACAAAAATATAAGTTACAGTAACAGTGAACTAACAAATTGTGATCAACAACATTCTAATGGTTACATTCTTTAATCTATGATACAACGGCTTATAGATATTGTAAAATTGGTAATACTATTAATTACAATGCGTAAGAAATCACAAAATTCAAATATACAAAAATATAGCAAGTAAATGATCGATCTGAACATCACCATTAAATAAAAATATGCTATGCGGTACTATATGCATATTTATACACAATAATAAATGTAATAATAAATGTCGGGGATATGGGCGTGAAGATACTTTAATAAATGTAAAATAATATACAACAGAACCATTACATAAATCGTGTTCCCTTTTTTAATCAGTTAAATAAGATCAATCTGAACATACGTTCACATTCACAAATAAATATATGGCAATATGACGTGTAATTACAAATTGGTAAAAACAGTTAAAATGTATCAATGTACAATATTCTATTTTAAAAGGATGCAGTTAATGAATAACTATATAACAATTTGCAGGAATTTTTAATCTATCGAATATTTTAATCTTTAAGTTACATATTTTAATAATAATAACTATAAATTAATAGTAATAATTATTAGTACTATAATTTAATAGTAATAATTACTAGTACTATAAATTAATAGTAGTAGTCTATAAATTAATATTAATTGTAATAACTATTGACGGGAGCTGTATAAATTGACTTTTATGAAAGAAGACGAAGAAGCTTAGCCGATTAAACATACACATTTTATACAATAAGAAATTCAGGAGTTAATAATATTTGGAAATTCTTTGTTAACTATACATAAAGAATATCAGATGACATAACTTTTGCAGTTTAATATTCAACATTTTTTTATGTTTTTAAGATAATATGCGGTTGATTTCGTTATTAATATAACAATAAGTAAACTATCATAGTACTCTATTAAATGGGCCATTTTTACAGATGACAATAATAATAATAATAATTCTAAGAAAATCTCTTAAGCTACCTAAGAGCCTGTCCAAAAAGGGCGTTTTATGCGCCTAAAACATGCGCGCGTTCTCGAGATACTTTATCTACAAAGAGCGCGTTCAGATAGACTCTATCTGTTAGAGCGTTGCGTCGCGCTTGAAACGCTTGCAATGAGTGTGAAAGACGACACTACACCCGTACGTCACGCGAGTCAAGATACTCGGGCACCGTTGCTGAGTTTAGAACTAACCGTGTGTAAGTGGCGTGTGGGCGTATTTGGATTAAAACTAAGCGTAATAACTTTGCTACAGTACATTTTATTAATGAATTAAAAAAAAAGAGTTGCAATATAATTATAAAATATATATATAGGGATAGGGATCATCGACGGTATACAAGCCAGGTATATTCTAGTCAACGTGCAAAGAATTCAAGTTCGGTTACGAGCATAAAACGGGAATGTGTACGCAATAAAATGCTCTTTTGGTCAGGCTCTACCCATCTTAACTTTTACAGGTACTTTGCTGTCAAATAATGCCTTCGCCGTCTTACTATATAAAAAATTAAACACTCGTTAAGCACATATTCTACTAAACACTGTAAAATTTGATTATCAATTAATAACAAGTTGCCACGTCATCCACTTTATATAACTAACCATTAACCATGTTATTGGTAAGATGTCAATTTAAGAGTGTTTAGCCAAACAGGCTTTTAATTATTTTTTGGGAAGGCGGTTAGTGTTATGTCAAATGAGTACCTCCAAAATCCATAGTGAATAAATTTAAACGAAAACAAATCTAATGTTAGCTGCTATAAGTTGATCGATATAAATCATTATCAAAATGAAAATACTAAATAAGTTATCAGTCATATTTTATATTATAAAGTTTTTTGTACATATTTTAATCAGTTATGGAGACTTGCTGTCATCCCGCAGGTTAACGGAAATCACAACAATTACGAGACCAATTACAGTATGACTGGAATGTATATTTCTGCTAAATTAAAACTATATTCATTACTGGTGTAATAAATAAATTAATACTAAATAAAAATATACATGTGACATAGGATTTTTGAAAATTACTCTAAAAGTGTTTCCCTGTAAAATATTACATATCAATAAAAATTTCGTGTAAATAAAAAAATTAGATCGTCTTCCTTAATCACTTGTTAATTGCTTGTATAATGTCGAGCGTCAAAATATAATTTGGCCATCATTCAATATTAGTATTATTCAGTATTAGTTTACGGTAGATAGGGATAAATTAATTTACATTCTAAAAATTGTGTGTATTAATAAATAATCATGTAATCTCAAAACAAACAAAAAACAGTGTGTAAGTAGTAAATGGTGAATAAATAATTAAAAACATATTAAAATATTTGCACACCACAAGTTGGTAGAATATGTAGGAACGCTTAACTAATTTTGTAACATCTTTGTAACACTCATATTCCGCAAATAAATATTTTTTCTTTCTTTCTTTCTTTCTTTCTTAGTATTGCTAAGCTAAAAAAACATATGCATTGATAACTTTTTTTCCAATGTTAATGTGTGCGTTATAATAATGTATAAATAATTTGAAATTATTGCATTTAAACCTTGTAACCTGACTTGTTATATGTGAAAAAGTGTAAATGGCCATTTTGTAGATATTGCACTTAATTACAATTGTGATATTTAACAGTTGTTTGTTGTCCTAAGATTTTGAAAATAAAATAAAATTATACACATTGGACTGAGATACATTAATGATAACAAACAAACAAAAAACAGCTAATGTATTTTATTGCATTTCAATTGATATTCAAATATTTGGTCCAAAAATTTAATTTCAAATTTTGTTACTTTATATTAAGGGGGGAAACTTTAAATTTATTCATACTTTCGATTGATCTACACTAAAATATCTCAAAAATTACTGTGATTCAGGACAGTATATAATATGTATTATATATTTAATAATAGTTAATTTAAATAATAATCCAAAAATTTTATCTACCTACAAGCAAAATAAATAAAAATGCTTCTGAATTTGGCATTACTTATCTGTGGAGGACATAATAGGATAAAGTGAGGAACAATCTCAATAATTACAATCAACTTGCAAGTACCTAACCCGTACGTAGTTATTATCATAAGGACGTGAACATAATCAATCATTAAAATAAGTCATTAACCCCTTCACATCTTAAAAATAGCTTCAAACTTTATCAAAAACTTTACATTTATTACAAAATACACCAGTGCAAAAGCATTACATTACGAAATCATAGCAATTTACAGTGTTACAGTTAAATGTATATATTTTGTACAATCTGTACATACACTTGGCAATCTGTGAAAATTTATTTAATTTAATTTAATACTATTGAATTCATAACTTGATACTTTTATTCAATTACTTTTATTTGGAAATTTATAAAAAACGTCGAAAATACCTTTAAACTTTAAACTATTAACAAACATCTTTTAATATTAACTAGTCAAAAAAACACTTGTTTATAGACAAACTGCTAACGTTAAATGAACCAGCTTATATTGAAACTAGAATTTAAATATGACTTGCGGCTTATTTCACGATTGAGACGGCTGTTCACATGTGTGACTTCCATAATAATAATCATTATTTCAAATCGTGTAAGTATATTGTCTATGGCTAATGGTGGCCATGCCCGCCATTGTTCTCCGTCAGGCGATGCTAGTGGAATTGTAGATCAAACAAGCTGATTTGTGCTCTTAGTAGGACATGATTTTGTTTTTATTTCAGTTACCTGACCTTGACCGATTTAGATAATTATTTTTTATTAGAAAGGATAGAAACTTTCCAGATTCGCTCCTATTGATATAAATTTTACAACTACCATTCCCGTAACCAGGATTGTATGTTTATCTCAGATATTATAAAACTAGCCTTTTAGCCTGGCTTCGCACGCGTTTAATTCGGTGTAAAACAATCCCCTTTCCCTATACCGCGAGGATTTCCTGCTATCTTTGAAATATTTAAATTAATATACTACATTTTTATTTATTTACTTTTTACATTTTATCTATTGGAGACGTATTTTCTGCGACACGAATACCTAATTAGAAAGTGTTATATATACAGGGTAACTTTGAAAGGACCAGCCAAATTTTAATATATGGGGGTATACTATAGTATATAGGCTTAAACTACAACATTTTCAATATTGTTGCCAAATTGTAATATTTACTTTTTTAAACAGTCATTTAAAACAGTCCGCAAAAATGCTTCACTTGTTGTCACGCTACGTCGTATCAGGTACGAGTCACGACGTCACCAGCTTGAGAATGCGACAGCGATCGGTTGGAACCAGTCTTATGCTTTGTTTACGTTATAACCATAGATTTTCTATCGGATAAAAAATATGAATTGATTTTTTATACATTTTAGTTTTTTCATAGATCGAAAGTGTTACCGATTCCGAACCGTTCCTCAAAATTTGACTGGTGCTTTAGATGTAACCCTGTATAAACTTACCGCATCAAAATCCGTTGTGTAGTTTTAAAGATCTAAGCATACAAAGGGACGAACTGAAACGAACATACGTTAGTAAGCTTTTACTTATAATTGCAACTATTCAAACTATCTTTAATTTACAAAATCTCAAAAAAAAAAGAAAAACATTTTTTAATAATTGGTGATCATTAAAATGAATCAAAATCACAGTCAAGATAATTAACTTATAGTAGTAACTACTATTTAAATTATGCGCTTTTGCGTTACACTTTTTACTCTTTTTACACTTTATACTTTTACTTTTAAATTGGCTGGCCTAATCTAAATTTAAGCAAAATGATTATGTTATAACAACTCTATACAGACATTTTTGAAATACATTCGGGTTTCCGAAGCTTGACGACTGTAGCCACACCGAAGTGTGTGTTTAAATAGTACTACTGTGTGCCGAGTGTGAGTTTCGCACGTATTTACTTTACTACCGCGTTTGCGTTTGGACGATCCAAATGTATGGAATAATTTAGTTGCTTCGACTATCCGCTAGAGGCGCTGACAATAACTCCATACATCAAGGTCGTTAAACGTAAACGCGATAGTAAAGTAAATCATTTCAAAAACTCACACTAGGCACACTGTACATAAGTGTCAGTGTTGTTGCTATCACCTAACAGGCAGAGTAATTTTCGTTTCGCGTAATAAAAATCATGTACCACCAATGCAGTCAAAATCTTGCAGATACGCACGAGTCTCTGTCGTGAAACAATCCGCTATCTCCAGGAGTTTCTGGTCAACTCTGAAGCTTTTTAAATGTGTCTTTAAATAAGGGTCAGATGTGTCTAATGGACACTTACATTAGGATTAATGGGTCAGTTGGGTGTAGATGTAGAGACTCACGTTAGGGTAAATTGGTACCGGGCGGTCCGGTGAAGCTGAAGGGTTGCTCGTTGGTGACGAGGGTGGCTCGAGGCGCTGTCGTCGGCTGCGCCTGTCCGGCCTCCAGGTTGGCTGCCGACGTCCTCATGTCGTCTATTGATGCTCTGTTAAAATGTTTATTTTATTATTATGAGCATTTACAATATTTCTATTCTCCTAATATAATATCGAAAACTAATTATAAATTGTACAATTTCTATAATTATAAATGGTACTGTACAATTTCTATCCATGGCTCTGGGTAAAACTCCATTTGTAATTATTATCGAACATTTTTTTTAATTATATTTAGTCGCCTCTGTGGTCTAGCGGTCCGGTGTCGGACTTGACTTCTTGAGGTTCCGGATTCGATCCCCGGGTCGGGCAACAAAAAATTAGAAAATGTGTATTTTCAATTTTTAATAAAAATAAATTTGCTCGGGATTGAATATATGCCCAGTTGGCGATAAGCTTGCCACCTATCTCATTGTGGGACTTAGTGTCTTCGGCTAGTCCTGGGTGCCCTAGTTGTGCTCTGCCTACTTCTTCGAGGATATGGGCGTGAAAAAGATCTCTTTTAATTTGTAAAACTACTAGTTCAAATGTATTCTTAAATTAATTACCTTCAAAATATTTCAATATTATCAATGTCCTTTGAAAGGGTTACCAGAATCCGTCTTATTAATAAATATGGACTAACATTGGAATAAAATAGCATTGATATTACAGTCTGTAT
>NJDC01004141.1:13103-33638 GCA_002245475.1 Calephelis virginiensis
GGTGAACTTCAGCAATGTCATCTTTACGGACACTGGTCGTGAGTGCTTAAAAAGGCTTAAAACATAATCCGTCTTATTAATAAATATGGACTAACATTGGAGTAAAATAGCATTGATATTACAGTCTGTATCAGACTATAATACCAGGTTGAACTAAGATTACTTTAATCCGTGTTTTTTAATAAGACGAGTGACATGTTTAAAATGATAATAAGATCGCACGCTTGGTAAGACATGTGAAGTTACCTTTTTTGAAGTTATAAGACAATTTGCAGAAAGATATTTCTGCATTTGCTTAAATGTGTATAGCGTAAAATATACAAGTTAAATTTGAGAAAAAATACAATACAAAAATGGATTCTAGCTTTGACTTCTAAAAAGTACACTGCAAATAAAGGAAAACCAAGCTTACTTGCAAAGTAGATATAAAACAGAAAATAACCACAAAAGTACTAAAAATATTTTTTCATTATAATTTTTAAAAATATTTTAAGTGGAAAAAATACTAGGCGGCTGGAAATTATTACCTGGATTGCTGGACCTCAGGTTGGCAAAGCACCATTACCATCTTTGGTGTCTTTAGGTGGAGTGAATTTCTTACCATCAGGAAATCCGTCTGCTTGTTTACCTTCCAACATCATAAAAAAATAATTAAAAGTATGATTGACGTCCATATTTCTCTATTTTTCTTTATTTTAGGTTATTCTACAAAACGACTTTAAGGAATTTGAATAAAAAGAACTTATATTATTTAAAATGTGGTCTTGAAAATGCAAGGTGCTTTATTTAAAATCTAAGCTGTACACCACTATTGTGAATTCCCCTGAATTTTATAGTCGCATCTTAAGAACACTTACAGATAACGTAGAAAAACAAATGACTGATTGAACGTCCATGTTAACTTACGTCCAATGCAACCTTGACCAAGGACTGGTAAGCAAGGACTGGTGGTCGTAAGATTATGCCTTACGCTTGGTTTTTCAAGTGTAGGGCATTGAAAGATTTGTGAGTAACACTTACTAATGCATAAAATCGTCAAAGTACAAAAAAATTCACACCTATATCCCCGAAGGGGTAGACACAACCAGGACACCTAACACTAGCCGAAGACACTAAGTTCCATAATGTATAAGGTGGCAAGCCTATCGCCAACCGGGCACATATCCAATCCCGGGCAACTTTTTTTTTTGATTAGAAAATTGAAAATACCACATTTTCTTTTTTTTTTGTTGCCCGATCCGAGATTCGAACCCGGGACCTCATGAAGTCAAGTCCAACACATGGATCGCTAGACCACAGAGGCAGTTATATAAAAAAAAATCATAATTCATCATAAAATCATAAAGTATAAGTCATAAACCACTTGCCGGATCTTGATTCAATTTATACAGAACCACCATGGAGCCATAAACTTATCTTTCGAAAAGAGAATTATCAAATCACGACGTCGTAATGAAATTGCAATTTGTTTTTCTTTCACTGCCCTCAAATTTCAACTAACGCCCTAAGGCTCGCAAACATAATGCGGCAAGATTTTAGAAAAAATGGCAGTTAGGTCCCAGCCATATACGGTAATAACAATTATTTTTCATTAATGTTATGTATTTTGATATTTTCTAATAACTGTTATTGTTAACTCTTTTTATTATCCTGTTATTGTTATTTATTATATTTGTTTGTTTGTTGTAAAATCTGTCTAAGAATTTTAACGGATGCACTCAACAACGTCAATTATCTTTCAATCAGTTATTATGATGATGATAAATTAAATGTCAATCGACGTCTCTGAGTGCGAGCATAAGTTACTATTTATTTTATATAAGCCATTTAAGGATTATCATTACAGAGAGTGGTCACGAGCGAGGCTACAATATCTTACTTACATACGTGTTGTTCATGTTGCATGCCTTTTATAACCTGTTATTTTTACAATAACAGTTACAAAATAACTGAGTACTTAATAACGAATGCGTTATCGTAGCCGTTATTACAATGATAATGCCAACACTAGATATGATATAATATCATGCAATAAATAATATAAATCATGCATCAAGCGTCATGCACTAAAGCATCGGGCTATATTGCCTTTAGTTGGGACGCCACACGTCAGGGTCCTCCATAAGGGTGACGGTATGGTCAGCGGCCAGTGGAGCACCCGGAGGCGTGCCCGCTCCCCCAGCCATCGCGGCCATGTCGTCGCGTGAGCCCCTGTTGCGCCACCGTGTTAGTATACACACAAATCATATACCTACTAGCTGGATACTGATGCTCTTCTCTGGTTAAGATGTCTACAGTCTAGCTACCCCAATTAACATTAACATATTATACATTCTTCAACCAGCTGTTTCTCTTTTTGAAGCCATTTCAAAAATAAATACTGCTGAACTTTTAACATATTTTTTTAAATACGATAAGTGATTCTTTCGCATGAGAAAACTACTAGATTAGTTTGTATCAGATTTTAACTTATTTTAACATTTAGAGATAGGATTCCCAAATGAATTCTACGGTATTGTGTTGGCATTGACTACATTACCGCAGCTTGAATCCCGGGTCGGACAAATAAAATTATTTTTGTACATTTCCTAATATTGGAGTTAAGATACTTATTCAAACGAAATCATAAAAAATGGGAAAAGTAGGAGTTTAAATATATTACATTGCAACAAAATCACAGGTGCTAGTTGTCAAGAGAGCGAAGCTTGTTATTTTTATTCCAAATCCAAATCTTAATACCAAATTTTCCAACATTGAACTATACGCATCAAGTACTAAAGACTGCCAAATATTTCTAATAAAAAAGAAGCATCAGTTATCCAGATATAAAAGTGTTAGCAAGGAGTATCACGCCAACCCAAAATGTTAATGCAAACAAACACATATAACAATAAAATGTATCACAGTAATGATTTTATTTTCAGGTCACACAAACTTAATACTTTAATAATGAATAAAAGCTGTTTCAGTCAGTTTTGTTAGCAAACGATAAATTCTATATAAACTTTAAACTAAAAAACCTCAATGTCAGTTTTATATGAAAATTATGTATAATTAAATTATACAGATTTGAGTAATAGACTATTTATTTTTCTAATTTACAAGTAATGGGATACTCCCAGTTTTAGTTAGTATCCAATTGATATCACTACATACCATAAAACGCCAACTCAATTGATATCACTACATAATATAGTCTATGTACAATTACATCTTTTATACTATTCTTTTGTTATAGACAGTGTGATTTAAGAGGAAGGTGTATATGCATAACCACATGGAAGTTTGTCCATCCATGCAAAGCTAGGAAGGGCAAGATCAACAAATAGTAATATATTTGGAAGTATGTATGGTTTTATTCCATTGAACTTATTTTTGTCAAAGTCAATTGTTAATTTAACCCAACATTAATCCAAATTTAGTCCAGGGCAAATTTGACTGGCAACACTTGGATGAGTATATTTTCTTTAATATTAAACAAGACAGGATAAGTAAATAGAATATTTAATAAAAATGAAATACCATTTTTCTCACTTACATACCTATAGTAATTATGTAATATAAATGTACTGTCAAAATTTTAAAAAAGTTACCCAACTGAAATGTCAACTATATGCTGTAGAATTATTGTTTAGATAATATTTTAACCACCTTTACATGCTATTTAAACATTGACCCTGATCTGCTTAGATTTTTTTAAGAAAATAACTGTGTTTACTCACTTTTTGCCTAACGCCATCATGCCATAGACCACACCAGTGCCGAAAATCAGACCACTACCAAGCCAAGTGCTTACACTAAAGAAGCACAGGAAAAATGGAGGTAAGGCCAACCTGAAAAAAATAACAATGTTATAAACATCACAAACAAGCAATCACATGACAACAATGAACAAAGTTACTATAGACTTGTTTTCTAAAATGCGATTTTTTAGTTATTTAACTGAAATACCTGATATTTATTTAAAAATTCGGTAGGTAATCGAATTATTAATGGATTTTTAGAAACCTATTTTAATTTGAAACAAAAATGTTGTCCAATGACATCACATAGTGTTCAACTTCAACCAATAATACAAGGGTGGATCCAAAAGTTCATGGCCTAACCTACATGGAGCTATGACATCTTTTTAAAATCTACCATCATTTGTTAGTATGTGTCACATTGATTTATTGTGCGCAGTTTCAATCCGATACTGCACAATATAAATTTTCTGTGATTATTTATTTGAAGCAATCTGACGCAATTTTCAATAATGGAGAAAATTGAACACCGTGCAGTCATTAAGTACCTCAATAAAAAAGGCCTATCACCAAAAGACATCCATCAAGATATGGTGAGCACTTTGGGGGAGTCTGCTCTATCGTATTCCAGTGTCAAGAAGTGGGTAGCTGAGTTTAAGCGCGGTCATGAGAGCATTAAAGATGCTCCTAGGAGTGGAAGGCCTACATCCTCTACCACAAAAGAAAACATCGATAAAATTTGTGATCTCGTACTGGGTGACCGACGTTTGACCATTGGTAAGATAGCTTTGATAACAAACATTAGTTATGGCCGGGTGCAACACATAATAACGGAAGAGTTGGGGTTCCATTATTTTTGTAGATTATTTACCGAAAGGTCAAACTATAAATTCTAGTTATTCTTGTAACCTTTTATGAAGACTCTGGGAAGAAATAAAAGAAAAAGGCCGGGAATGTTGCGTAAGAAAGTTTTGTTTCATCAAGACAATGCACGTGTTCACACTTCAGTTGAAACAATGTCTGTAATCCATGATTGTGGCTACGAATTGCTGCCCCACCCACCTTATTCGCCGGATTTAGCCCCCTTGGATTATCATTTATTTCCAAACTTAATAAAACACTTGGGTGACGCGAAATTTTCGACCAAAGATGAGGTGATAGTTGCAGTAAACGACTATTTCGCCGACCTTCCGGAATCTTTTTTTTTTTCGAGGGGATAAACAAGTTGCAGGTCAGGTGGAAGAACTGTGTTGAGCTAGATGGAGACTATGTCGAAAAATAAAAATAAATTTAGACACACTTTTCTTTCATTTTCTTGGTCGGGCTTAGAACTTTTGGATCCACCCTCGTACCAACCTTGCAAAAAATTAATGGATTTGGTCTCAGATTTCCCTAGATTTCAGGATATTTTTACCTTACCTCTACTATTCATAATCAAAAATGCGCCATGCTCCTATCGCCAACCGGGCACATTTCCGATCCCGAGCAACATTTTTTTAAATTAAAAAATTGGGAAAACCACATTTCCTTTTTGTTCGCCGACCGAGGAATCGAACCCGGGCCCTCATCAAGTCAAGTCCAAAAAAAATGTTGCTTGGGATCGGAAATGTGCTTCTTCACGCATCTTCACGGCCATATCCCCAAAGAGGTAGGCAGAGGCACAACCAGGGCACCAACAACTAGTCAAAGCAACTAATGTGATAGTTGGCAAGCCCAGTGCCAACCGGGCACATATACGATCCCGAGCAACATTTTATTTAAGATTGAAATTTTTGAAAAAAAAATATTTTTGATGAAAATTTGAAAAACCAAATTTTCTTTTTGTTGCCCAACTCGGGAACCGAACCCCGGACCTCATGCAGTTAGGTCCAACACCTGAACCGTCAGACCAGAAGAACTGTTAAAGGACACACAGAAGAACTGTTAACAGCTACAAAGTATACCTACCTGTTTGATTAAAATAAATAACAATTTTAAACAGAATAACCTAGCAAAAACTTGAAATATCAGAAATTTATAATGTTTTTTTCATTTCTTTTTAATTGATTGCTCTCTAACTTCGAAACTAGGTCTATGAGGTATATTTATTTGAATAAATATATTAGAGTTCATGTTTCTAACTTTTTCTTATTTGATAATTATTTGTATAGTATCTGCACATTTCATTTGATAAGTTTTGAAAAATCACATTGTATATACACAAACAGCAGACGAATAATGAATTTCACTTAATTATGTATGTTAATGAAATAGGTTATTTTGATTGACATTTTCTATGATTTGACCATTGACATCATTCATAGACAAGCCATTTCAGATCAATTACAGAACCAATTTCAAGACTATAAGCTCTCCTAGCTAAGTAAGTTCTAAGTTTTTTATGAATTCGATGGTTGACATAAGGAACACAGAGAGCTAACTGTCATACTTCAAACAAAGCCAAGTATGCTTCTTATATCACCAACTGGGTACATATCCAATCTTTGGCAACATTATTTTTATTAGGAAACTAAAAATACATATTTTCTATTGTTTTTGTTGCCCAACCCAAGAATTAACCCCTCAAGAAGTAGTTAGACAAACAAACACAATCTTATTTTTAAAATGTTACAGCTGATTGAACTAATTTAAGAAATACAATAAATACCAATACCCCATCTGGGTCCAGGGCTCCTGAGTAGAATAGGCCAATTGTTCTCTTTCCAGGCAAGTTGAAAAATGCGGGCAAAAGTGAAATAGCTCATTACCAACAAGATAACGCCAGTGATTGTGTGCTTTGTCCAGGAAGAAATCCACCACCTTACCTATTAATGCCATCATAATAAATGTGCCATGTTCTGGTTAAAAGGGTAAGGTAACTAGCAGATTTGCACAATTGGCCAAACACCTCAACCACAAGACAGCAACACACCAACAACATCTATGGTACCTATGTAGCCTTACTGACTTCCTGCCTTCAGGAGAGACCTGTGCTTTATCCCTATCTTATCACATAAAAATAAATAAGAAAATTAAACTTACCCTACATACAAAACTGCCTTATTCCAATATGGTCGTGTTTCTATCCTATCTGAAAGTGTCTGTACATAGTCTATAAAGAAGCAGCAACATGGCGCCTCACATATTATTACGATGAATCCTGCTAACATCTGCCAAATGCCAGCAATCAAACAGCCAACATTAAGTAAAATGATGCCAGTGCAATTTAGTAGGCCAAGAATTATGGCAACTGAAATTATGAAAACATTTAATTAAAATTATGATTAGTAATAAAATTTGATTCTAATTTTATTTTGATGAGTTTGTTACCAAGAGTATAACGAAAGTTATAAAATATCATAGACAACTGGCTCTATGGATTCTTATAATCTTGGTACAGCCAGACTAGAAAGTCTGTTAATGGATAATGCATAAACACAGGGGTGTTACCATAAGCTCTTAAAACCGTATTATTTCAATAATACTAATAGTCATCGGAGAAAGACAACCTTATGACGTATACCATAAAGTTGCTTATAAAAGCAAACATTTATCAAGACGGAAATAATACTGATATAAGTGTTCATAGTAGGGCCTCAGGTTGTAAGTGACCAAAACAATTAATTAAATAAATATTTTTTATGGGTAAATTGAATACAATTATAGAATAGTGTATTATAATACATAACTTTATACTATGTTACAATCACACTTTTGCCACCCCCCACTTTCTAATGTTTATGAGTTGCTGATAACTATCGTCTGCTCACTGAAGTGTAAACAAAAAATATTAAATGTGGTATTATTTATTCTCATGTTTCGATACTTTGTTAAGAATTTTGTTTAGTTAACTGATAAGATAATTCATGAAGATAATTTCCATGATAAATGTCATAATATTTTTAGTTTAATGTTAAACGTGGAATTTTATTTTATTTTAAATCAAAATAGAGGGTGTACTTACTAAAACTGCCAACTGTTCCTAGTGATCGACCAGCAAAACGCATCCACCAAGGAACGTCATCTTTTTGTACATTTTCGCCCCCAGGGCGGGCCATAAGCATTGTTATTTTGTTCGCAAACGACTACAAATATGAAATACATTATTAAGAAAATTTGCGACACATATTAAAAAGGGAATTTAATATATATCTAAATAACTTACCATTTTCGAAAAAAATCAATTCACTGCCTTGTCAAATGTCAAATGCACAACTTCAACAAAATATGTGTTACTATCTAAAAACTTGTAAAAATACTAAATATAATTTAAATAACTCGGTATATGTGTACAATATCAGATTTTGTGTGAATTTAATAATGATGTAATATAAAATTAGTTTCACGTTTCACTGTGATGTGAACAATAGATGTAAATAAGTTAACATTGAATAGATACTTTTAATTTCTGGGAGATAGGGTAAACTAGGTACTCAGTTTTATATTAAATAAATTATTGATTAATAAAATAACAAAATGATTCAAATAAACGACGTAATGCCGATTTTGAGGCTAGTTTATTGAATGAATCTCTGACGGTGTTCGTTACGAAAACGGTGACCCAAAGTGGGGCCCAAATTTGCCGAGTTGCACATTCCGATTTATACATTAACATGCCTTATATTATACTATTACTTTGCCTAATCTAATGCAGAAGCTGGGGAGTCTAATATAACTAGATTATGATAATAACGAAGAATAAAAACAAATATGCCTCTGTTTTTAATTAATTTTGACATTTTAAATTAAAAATAAGTAGATTTTTTTTATTTTGTTACATAGCTCTTAGCAGTTGTTACTCTAATCTTAATTTAAACGATACATTCCATTATATCGTATCATAATAGTAAAATTTTCTTGAAAAGGTAGCTAAAACCTGCAATAGATTCTGATCTCTGCTAATAATTTGATCTAATTATGTGGCTAGAAAGCCGATTTTAAATAATTGACGCTCGATGACTAATTATACTCTCGTTTGATAACTAAAAATAATTCATATCTATTTCAGTACGTATACCCATCTTTAAATAAGATTAACCACCTAAGTCAGGAAAAGTCATAATAATCAACAGCCAGAGACATATTAAAATAAACCTGTTATAACCAGTTTAACTTATTAAAAGTTGAATCAAATAGAATCGCAGACAAAATATCTGCTGTATTTGCCGCACATCTGTGCAGTACGGATTTCTCATTATTTTTAGGCCACAAACTTATTAGAATGCCAAATACAAAATAACAAGGTACCATATTCGGTTATAAGATACAAATTAAAGAACTTTATATCAATATCATCATTAATTAACTTTAATTACCAAATATGAAATTATAAGCTTTGCCTCAAATAGTAAGCATTTTTACCATTGAGATAAGACTAATTAATAACAAATTATTAAAATATTGTAGGTACACAAAATGTTACTTCTGTATTCTACTAGTGTTTATTTGTTTACAAAAATATAATGTTGATGGAATTTTTTTACTTCAATTCATAGCTTTTTTGTTTCTAACTCCTGAGACTGCGACTATGTAGCAACATTGTTTAGAACAAGGGTTTCCGCAGCTATGCCAAGGGCTTGCGTTTACCTATAGGCAACCTAGGCAAATACCTAGAGTGCTCGTACTTAAAAATGTCACCACATTACGAGCGTCAAGCGAATCTATCTTACGACAGCGCTCAGGAATGTCAAAGAACATTTAATCTGTAATTAAGTTTCGTATAGAAAATATTGACTTAAAGAATAGAAAGTTTCCCCCGTGTTGGTCCGAGCTCCATTTCAGAATAAACCATCTGCATTCCTGCCAGGAAACTCGTAAAAGGCAAGCAAAGGCTTTATCGTCACTATCACCGTGACAATTGGCTAGGTGGTAGAGTCACGCAGCGACTCGTCCGGATTGGTACCACCACCTTATGTATTCCTGCCACCATAAATTCAATGCTTGCCGTTGATGTGTTCCGATTTGGAAGATAAGGAAACCGGTAAACTTACTCGAAGTCAACTTTTTAACACTATTACCACTTTTGGTGTCTCAAGGCGGTGTGAATTTTTTACCATCATTAAATCCATTTGCTAATTTGCCTTCCAATACTATACAAAAAAATAACTTCTCTGAGTGCGGCCGTTAAATATTGTTGACACACAAAAATAGATGAAGCTCAATCAAAATGATCTCTATGGGCTTTCATTATATCTGTGTTCATCATAACTGTAAATATTTGAAGCTAGTCATCAATGGTAATATGAATGCTCGCAATTGGAAAATTCTTCAGTGTCAATTTTAGGGCCCCAAGTTATTATGGTGTTTAAGGTCGTTGTATCTTTAAACATTATCAAAAATCATAATCCAGTTGATTAATTTATAATAGATTAGCAACCCGTCCCGGCTTCGTCCGAGCGGCCAAATTTCTATTTTTCAATAGAAATAACGAAACTTATTTTTATCAACGATAATGTCTGCTATTAATGGTAATAGATTATTTCAAAGCGATCCAGTAGAGCCTATTAAAAACAAACAAACAAACACACAAAAAATTAAACCTTTCCTTTTTAACATTATAGTGATAATGATACACTGGCAGCAAATTTCAACCCAATCGGTTTAGCCGTGTCGAGGTTGTGTACAGTAGATAAGAAGGTACGAAAAAATTTTAACTTTCCGGTGTCCTTTTACTCATTGTCCCTTAGAAATGTAGGATTGTTCCACGGTTAAAAATAGCCTATGCACATCAGCCTTCACGTTGATTCATTTTAATTTATATGTTTAGAAAAACTAATTAGCTATGCATTATACGTGTCCCTCAATTTTTACAAAATTTCAACCCAATCGGTGAAGCCGTTTAGTAGTTGAAGTACCGACAGCAGAGCCACCTATCTTAGCACGGAAGGGTAACTCTCCTCTAACCCCGTTGTCGTACTACCCATTTTTCCGTAGGAATGAAGCATTTTACCATGATAAAACATAGCCTATGTTTATCAGGGATAATGTGGACTTCTAATGGAATAAGAATTTTTCGACTGCACTCTACGGAATATAGAAGTTTATCAATGTACTGTACATATATTTACAAATGGTCATCAGTACGATGTAAAAACTTACGTGAGTTCGAAAGTACTATATGACGAAGTATCAATGAATTCAGAATGTTCGTAATGAGCATTACAAATACAGTACATCTCTGATAAAATGTGCAAAGTGGCAGGAGAGAACCTCAAGTCCACCACATTGATGTTGCAAAATGACATGAAGCAATCTCAAAAATATACCAAATTTGAGTGTAAAATATTAGTGTTGTAATTTCATTATATATTTATATAGTTATAGGAAGTGGGTACTAACATTTAATTTATTTTATTCGGGATTATATTTAACAGACGTTTCTTGGCATAGAATAATATGTATAATGTTATTGTAGGTACGTGTTAAAACAGGAAATTTATCGATTTAAATACCGTACATGTTATAACATATACACCAATATTTATACCACTTATTGTAAGATAGCCATACATAATAAAGTTGGCAACACTGATTACAACTTAAATCTGATGTCGGTGGACATAATTTTCGTGATTGGTATTTTGGCAATTTGAAGTTGTTACTTGATTTTTAAAGCAAAAGCAAAGTTCGTACCTTTAATATATGCTATAAAGTAGTATTAAATAATGCAACCTACAACAATGCTTCGGAAGCTTTCGGATACGACTCAAACAATGTGAGTGCTAAATAATTTTTATCAAACTTTCTAGGAAATTGTAAAACTAAGCGGTGTTTTAATGATGCCGCTTTCCCGTTTTCACAATATATTAAACAAATTCACTATCGGTGATATATATTAACGCGTAAACAGACTTAAATAAAAAAATAACCTTTAACAGCGGATAATAAATGAGTAGATTTTAGTAAGTGTGAGCTATGCGCTGAATAATATATACACCATACATATATTGTAGGCTTTTAGGCGATGAAACTCCTACTACTGGCAACCTGTTGCTTTTATATATTTTTTTTTATATATACGGGATAAATAAAATAAATCCATTTAGAGTAGAAAAAAGTAAAAGTATATTCAGCTAGCTAGCTGTGAAACTTTACTTCGCTAAAACTTCGGTTCTGCCAAAGCTATAAAATATAGATAAAATAATTAATAAGTTTCAATTATCCTTTAGTGAAAAATATTCTATAATGTAAAAAACTATTAATTCTTTTTATAGTTTAGATGTAGAAGTATAAATTTATTGAATTATAATATTCCATAGTTTCTTGGAAATTGTAAAAGGTATTGTAAAGTAGATTTTGTGATGCTCAAATGTAATTATTCAGTTATACAAATCAACCCCATTATTTAAGTGTTAATATGATATTTCTGTCAACAGATCATTCTCTGAAGGTGATGGAGTTACTTGTTCAGAGGTCTATGCAACTGAAGTGGTAATTACCACAAATGCTGGTAGTCACAACCATGGCAGTTCTAAAGTGAAACTTAAAAGTCTTGTAGATTACAACTGGGAGTCCAAATTTTACCCTGGACAATTATTAGCTGTGCACTTAAGTGGAAAATACTTGGCTTATAGCATAAAAGGTATGAATACATTTAATTTTATAAATTTATTCTGGTATAGTATCCGGCACATAACTTGGCAACATTTTGAGGAGGTAGGGGTAAGTTCGCGCATTGTATACTTAGTGGAAGAAAAAGTGGTCACTTTTATTATTGGTAATTATTCTATGGTAACTGCCATTAATTGTTATTAATCATATCAATTTAGAAAAATTAAAGGCACAAAAAGAATTCATGAAGTTTATTAGGAGTTACAAATAAGATAAATGCATTAGAAAGTAAAAATTTATGGAACTCTTTCCTCAGCTATATAATTTATAATTTTTCAATAGTATTTTTCTATCGCTTTCGGCTTTTTTTAAGTTATGGAAAATCCACCGCAATTTAGAAAAATTAAAGGCACAAAAAGAATTCATGAAGTTTATTAGGAGTTCCAAATAAGATAAATGCATTAGAAAGTAAAAATTTATGGAACTCTTTCCTCAGCTATATAATTTATAATTTTTCAATAGTATTTTTCTATCGCTTTCGGCTTTTTTTAAGTTATGGAAAATCCACCGTAGACCGTTCTCTGATCCATTAAAACTAATGTACCTATTCTTAGTTTTTTTCTAAGTTTTTCAACTGTAGGCAGCTTTTCCTTTGTAATATAGTAATTGTGGACACAGTTTCTTACCACCGATTGATCAAAAGAAGTGATGTCTGTGATCGGCTTTGTTTTATTCCTTTTTTTCCCGGTGTCCTAAGAACAGTAAGGAATTGGGAATTTCTCCCTTCCTTGACTGTACATCACACTGTTCTTTCTGCCATTTTAGTAGCTGCTAAGGTCCGTCTTACCGTCACTTTTTCTGTCCGAGCTTCTTTCTGGTATGTCGGTATAAAACTGTATTTGATTGTCAATTTAAGGAATGTAACAAAAACTAAATTTTAAATAACGACAACTCAACTAAAATTAAATACAAAATAAAAAAAATTAACAACAAAGTGTACAACTTTCATGCACTCAAAAGTGTCTTCAGGGAGCGATCAGAACACGAGACACAGTGCGAGAGGCTGGGGTCGAACGATGGACCATTCGCACGTTCTGATGATCGCCACGTCATGCCCCATGTCCCGCCCACCAAAGAGACCTAAATAATTGCTTCTGCACATCTAGTGACTCTTGCCAACTTATGTGCCGGGGATTGTATGTATATAATTATTGACTTAACACCCATAATACAAGCATATTATAATATGTTTACTTTGGGCTAGATTCAATTTGTGTAATTTGTCCAGAAATGTTTGTGTTAATGTAATTTGTATTTTTAGCTCCCAATCCAGCCAATCCAAGTGCATGGAATGGTATGGTACGTGTTGTATATAATCCAGAACCAGGGGTAGATCGACGCAGCCTTATAAAGGGTATGAAAGGAGAGGTAAAGGTTTACTAAGTATTTTATTTACAGTTCACCACACAACTATTAATGTGCCAATTTTCACAAAACAACCCTCAAAATTATTTTTTTGTGTTTGTATTTATTAATAAGTTTATTAAGTACCTCCTCAATTAACCTCTGGTATGCCGCGACTTGAACGCTGCAGTATAACTAGATTGTGCGGATCCGCGTTCCGGCATGCAAAGGATTAAAGACATACATCTACTATTATCATTCAGTGACTGCTAAAACTGGTAGCAAAACCTGCTATGTAATTGGTGTTTTACACAGTTAAATGAATAAATGAAGTGCAAGAATATTTTTTGAGAAGATTCACAAGATAGTTTTTTACAATGAAAAAAAAAAAGTATCTTTATTGAAGAGGTAGGCAGAACCAGTAGGCACTAGCCAAAGACACTAAGTCCCACAATATGATAGGTGGCAAGCCTATTGCTAATCAGGCACATATCATGTGTCATTTAGATCAGACTCAGTCTAATTTAGATACGAGGGCCAAACTGAAAGTTTTTAGAACTGGCAACTTAAAAGCATTATATTAAAAAAATAAGAAATTTTGAAAATAGAACTGTTTACCAATAATATTGAGTATACATTTCATTCATTTGTCATTTGTTTTACGATTTGGCGGCAAATTGAAAATTGTCTGTGCACGTCAGAATGAATTTAAGCCGAGAAAATTTTCGTGCAATGATTTTTTATGACTTTCGATGTCATATAAGTCAACAAGAAAGTTATGATAGACTTCGATTGGCTTTTCACGATGAAGCTCCATCTCGTGCCACAGAATGAATTCAAACGTGATCGAACTAATCTCACCGATGATTTGCGTGAGGGACGGCCTTCTACAGCGACGACTGAAGACAATATCAGTGTTGTGCGGCGTATGATAGAGACTGACAAAAGAGTGACCTATCAACAGATTCGGACAAGTCTAGGCATAGGTATGAGTCAAGTGCACAAAATCCTCCGTGAACATTTAGCGGTCAGGAAGCTTTGTGCCCGCTGGATACCGCATAATTTGACCGAAGCTCAAAAACTCCGCCGTGTTGATTGGTGCCGAGAAATGATCCAAAAATTTAACGGAGGTGACTCAAATGCTGTGTTCGACATACTAACGGGTGACGAAAGCTGGATTGACTGTTATGATCCGGAAACCAAAAGACAGTCTGCTCAGTGGGTGTTTCTTTCCGAAGAGTTGCCAACTAAAGTGAAGAGAGGTCGAAGTGTTGGAAAAAAGATGGTGGCCTCGTTCTTCGGAAAGACAGGCCATTACGCGACAGTTGTCTTAGAGGATCAGAAAACGGTTAATGCAGAGTGGTACACTAACAACTGTTTGCCACTTGTCTTGGAAAAAGTTCGAGAGAAACGACCTCGCAGCAGGATCCTCCTTCATCACGACAATGCCTCGTCGCACACCGCCAGGCAAACGATCGACTATTTGGCGACCTCAGACGTGGAATTACTGGGTCACCCGCCGTATAGCCCCGACCTCGCACCCTGCGATTTTTATTTATTCCCGAAAATAAAAGAAAAACTTCGAGGAAAACATTTTATGGACGCCGAAGAAGCAGTGGCTGCGTTTCAAAACGCCGTCGAAGAGACCCCTAAGGCCGAGTGGGCAAGGTGCTTTTCTCAATGGTTCCATCGAATGCAGCGATGTATTGATGTAAATGGACGCTATTTTGAAAAGTTATAATAAAACTAATAACTTGCTAGAATGCTTAGTTTTTGATTTTCTAAGAACTTTCAGTTTGACCCTCGTAAGGCAGTCAGTTAATTAGAGTGAGTCTCTCTCTGAGAGTCTTGTTATGCCAATTAACATAGTCAAAAACGAAAGAGAGGCTGGTAAACTACAGAGAGTCAGTAATATTTCAAAATTGGCGTTATTTCTTGGTCAAGAGTGCAATTTTCCGTAGTTATAGAGCTTCATAGAGCAATGTCAAAGTAACACAAGAGCTGTCTGCAGTTGTCTTTAGATTCAACTCGGAATAGCTAGGTACTGCGTTGCCATAAAAAAGTATTAATTTGGAGAGATAAATATATATGATGCATCATGAGACCTAAGTAAGACATTCCAGTCTAATCTTGATCAATTCAAATTTAAAATATTTCTCACAAGTTTTTTTTTTCAGGTACAAGATCTGGCTTTTGCTCATATTCAGAATGAGGTGGTACTTGCTTGTATTGATGAAGTGGGCAATTTCTATGTACATGAAATTGAAGTGAATGACAATGGATTAGAGTAAGATATTTTTTATTTATTTAGGGCTATTTGACAGTCTTTAAATTCTATTTTATTTTATTCAGTAGAAGTTAGGGAACTCGGTAAAAATTGTTTCTTTTAATCTGGTACATAGTTGCTGAAAACTATTAATTAAAAAAAACGACGGGTTGCACTCCGGGAGTGAAAGCAGAAGTGAAAACTTGAATATTAGCATTGTGCATTTTTGATATTTTGTAATGGTTAGGTAATAATTTTGCACGAATTGCTTTAATTATAAATATAAAAGTACTATAATTTATGTGGTAGAATACAATATTCATTTATTGCGCTATCGTACACAAATATGACAACACGAACATTCGCGCCAGCGCTCTTTTTTACGAATTTTTGTCTTACGAATCAGGTCACGTGTCCTGACGCGAGTTTAGAAGTTTTTACCCATTCCAAAAAAAGTGCGCAACGCCGCTAAAGAAGTTTTCACTTCAAATTACATTATTAAAAGCAATGCATGATGTTGCTTGCATTACACTTTTAAGTACCGTTTCGCGCTTGACAACTTAAAGAGAGCGCACATCTGGGCGGAGCGTGTCGATTCGGGGCGCATCGTATTGCAAAATTTGTTGTGTTGGTCCGGGCTCCTTTGCAGAATAGACCATCTGCCTTTCTTGCCAGGCAGCTCGTAAAAGGCGAGCATAGGCTTTTCATCACTAACACCATGACATCTGACTAGGTGGTAGAGTTTCGCAGCGACTCGTCCGGATTGGTACCACCGCCTTACCTATTCCTGCCGCCATAACGTCATGACTTGTTCTGGTTCGGGGGGTAAGGTAGCCGGTAAACTTACTTTTGCTCGAGGCCTAACATCCGGACCTCAGGTTGGCAAAGCACCATTACCATCTTTGGTGTCTTTAGGCGGCGTGAATTTCTTACCATCAGGAAATCCGTCTGCTTGTTTGCCTTCCTAAAATTAGTAAGTAAAAAATTAGAGAGACGACTCGACGTTAAAATCGTTAACTATGGAAGATAGCGCTTCTATTAGTTGTAATAAAAAACTTGAGCGTTGAAATGGCATTAGTGCTGTATTTACAATAATGATAAAAATAGTGACCTTTGGCCACCGTAAACCGAATTAAACCTAAAATCCGCCGCGGAAAAATCCTCACCGATGCGCCTATGCACATTGTGCTTTGTTCCATTCAAAATGTATGTAAGCTATCTAGGCTGATTATTGCGCTGCGATGCGCTCCGTTTCGGCGCGCCCAAATGTGCACTAGCCTTTATATGACACAAGTAGGAGACGTCATCAGAAACTCGACCAATCAGGAGTTTTTAGTGTCACTTGACAAACGTTGAAAAAAAAACTCATTTTTGTTTACGGATTTTTAAATAAATTCAGTATTATTTTTAACTTACGTTAGTAAATGACCGTTTTTAATCTTATCGTTTGTGTTGTTAATTACTGTTAATAGTAATTTACACTACATTTTCGCACTGTCAAATAGCCTATTAATTATTTACTAACAGCCACACTCGATATATTAATTATCTTTTAACCAGTTACTAAATCAACATTTTCAATACAAGATTTTGGCTTACTGAAAGATTGAATGTTAATTGGAATCTCCGAGTGCGGCTGTAAGAGAGTAATTTTAGGTTTTCTTATAACATAGTCAATCAAATAGGTTTAAAGATTTTCTAATTGTAAGAAATGAATAGATATTAAAGGTCCAAGTTGTGCTAGTTGTTAACAATAGCTTAAAATCAAATGATAAATACAGAACTATTGCCTACTTAAATAGCAGTTCGTAAGAAGCGAATATATTATGTATATTTTTCACAAATACCGTGACTATAACTGGTTGGTATATTTCTGTCTGGCCCAATTTCAGTACCTCTGCAATATCTTTTAATTTATGTGTACTATTGTTATTTCAATTTGGAGGTTAGTAACTGGTAAAATTTCTTTAGTTTTTGGCCCTAGTGTTAGTATTTGCCATTGGTCAAGTTGAATTAATAGTTGAAGTTGACTTAACAAAATTTGGTTTTAATTATTCAGAATTAGTCACAAGTCATCAAAGAAAGTCATGTTAGGGATTTGGGTGAAGTGGTGGCCTCATTACTCAAGCTCATTTAATGAGATTTGGAGGCAACAAGGAAATACATGATAAACTAACTTCTTCATGATTGTTTCTTTTGTGCACTTTGATTGAATAAAATTGTACAAATTGTCATCAAAATTGACTAATTTCACTCAATAAAACCACAAAATTCAATAATTACGAAAAATCTACAACTAGCTTTTCTTTCAATGGTGCCAAATCTCCCAACTGGTAAACTTGGACATCACGGTTGACATCCCAATTTCAGGTTGGCAGCGCATAAATACCATCTTGATGGTTATAGGCAATATTTAAGGCATGCCCTTAAAAATGCATTTGCTTATTTGCCTTTTAATATTATGTGTAAAAAAATAATGGGGAAGAGTTAGGTTAGGTTAGCCAAATTATTTCCAAAAAGTGGGTGTAAGGCATTCAATAAACTTGGCTTACGCTTTTTCTATAGGAAACTTGTAAGTAAATAAGTATCTTCACGCCCATATCCCCGAAGACGTAGGCAGAAGCACAACCAGGGCACCCACGACTAGCCGAAAACACTAAGTCTCACAATGTGATAGGTGGCAAGCCTATCGCCAACAGGGCACATATCCGATCCTCGAACGTTTTTTTTTTATTGGAAAATCGGAAAAAACACAATTTTCTTTTTGTTGCCCGACCCGGAAATCAAACCCGGGACCTCATGCTGTCAAGTCCGACAACTGAACAACTAGACCACAGAGGCGATTAACTTGCATTTTTTCAGATGCACATGCACTGCAATAGTGTATGAAGATACAGGCGTGGGAGGCACCAGTCATAGAGTAGTGTGGTGCCCATACATCCCTGATGATGATGATGAAGATGATGATGTTTCTCGGTTACTACTCACAACACACGCTAATGTTGGTAAGTCTACTCTGCTTCAAATTTCCCTGGCGCCAAAATTCCCGATTTTTTAAAAGACATAGGCTAATTCCGCCCTAAGTCCAACAAGTGTACAACCACTCTAGGTTGTTCTTATATTATTATCTTCTTATATATAAAAAGCAATTGCTGTTAGTCTCGCTAAAACTCGAGAACAGCTGGGCCGATTTGGCTAATTTTGGTTTTGAATTGTTTGTAAAAGTCCAGGGAAGTTAAGATAAAAGTTAAGAAAAAAGGAAAACTAGGAAAAATCCATTTCAAGGTATTCTATACACATACAAATAGAACGGGTGGAACGAAGTTCGCCGGGACAGCTAGTTTTTTATTAAAATGTTTCAATACTACGTATCTAACAGACACTTATCAATGCTAATATGTTTTAAAAATTAATTACAAAACATTATTTGCGGTAGGCGAAATTATTTTTGATTTTTGTAATTATTATGGATATGCAAAACGTTTTCGACTGAATTGAATAGACAATTTGTTTTACCAACTATAAATGAGAAGAATTAATGTTGGATTCTGTTAAAATAATTACTGATCATATTTTTTTTAATTTCCGCTTTTTATACCTACCTACTGTTGATTTTTTTTTGCGAACTTACAACTAATTTTAAGTAATTGCTATCTTCTTTCAACGAAAGTAGTCGAAAGCGATAACACATATTTAGTGCTGTCAGGTTTGATTTTACATGACATTCTTACAAATTTTTAATCAAACCCCGAAAAAAGTCACAAGTTGACCTGTCTAGACAATAAAAAACTGAAAGTTTATGATATGTATGTAATATGTATTTAGTGTATAACATACTTATTAAATATTATACTTAGAATGTAGGCGTCATACTCATTTGTACTATCATTGTATCTATTTAAATCAAAATGTATATATTCTTTAAATTTTTCTTTAATTTTCTAATGTCCCGCAAAACTTCTGCTTTTTTCTTTTGCACCAATAAATAATTAATTAACGAAATTACATTATAACTCCATGCGACGAGCAAGGGAAATGAGGATTAACTATTCATAATAAATAGAATAAAAATGATTGGTTATTTTTTCAGCTCGCATGTGGAACGTTCACAAGCTTTGCGGCGAGATAGACGCGAGCGTGGCGCTGGAGGCGGGGTGCGGGCGCGAGGCGGGCACGCACGCTGCGCCGCTCACCGCCGCCGCCTTCTCGCCCGACGGCACCGCGCTCGCCACCGCCGCCGTCGACGGATACGTCATGTTCGCACAGGTGCACTACACACACTATACACTACCGTTTGTATTATCTATCTAACATGTCCTGACTGACTGACTGACTGACTGATTCATCATCGCCGAGAAATAACTGTTGAAGTTACAGACATGAAATTTGGTGAGTAGGGTCGTTTTATTGAGTAGACACCCACTTAAGATTTTGGAATGGAATTGGAAGGAATTTTGGAAATTCTGCCCCTAAAAGAGTGAAAACCTAGGGGTTGAAAGTTTGTATGGAAGACCATATTTTTTTAAGAAGAAACATGAAACTTTTTTACATACATACATACATACATATCTTCACGCCAAGTCCCTTACGGGG
>NJDC01004141.1:33750-58018 GCA_002245475.1 Calephelis virginiensis
CCAATGGACTGGCAGGGATCGCGACGTGCACGCTTCTGGCCAATGGCCAATGAATGAAACTTTTTTTGTGCTACTTATCCAAAATATACGGGTTTTTTGGCGTTTCTGGAAATTCTAGCCTTAAGGGGGTGTAATAGGGGTTAAAAGTTTGTATGAAAATCCTTATTAATGGGCTATTGATTAAAAAATTAATAAATAAGATTTGAATTCAACTCCAGTTTAGTAAATATATTAACTACCACGCGAGCAAAGCCGCAAGTAACAGTTAGTCGTCAATATAACAACGTCATTTATTTAGGAGATGGGGAGGGCCCCTAAAATTATTTCTTTTTTGGCTTATTTTGTTAACTTCTATTAGCGACAATTAGTGACAGTTAAACTGTGTAAGTAAATTTAAATAGAGAATTTAATGAAACATTGTTTAATTTTTCAGGTATACATGAACAATGAGAGTAGTCCGAGGTGCCTCCACAAGTGGCAACCCCACGGCGGGAAACCACTCAGCTGTCTATTTTTCCTTGACAACCATAAAAACTATAACACTGAGTGAGTTTGCTTTTTATTTTATTGCAAATTGTTATAAACCCAGTCTGTCCTACAATATGTGATGTTCGTCATACAAATAACATTTAGATAACTGCTGAACTTTTATCTCGCTTACTCTTCTTAGTAATTACAATTGTACGTCAAGCTTTCACACATCATTAATATAGATAAATAGTTATGTTTTCTGCATTAAAACTAGAAATGTTGAATTCCTTTGCTGTCGTAATATTTCTATCCTAATTTTATTTCATTGCACTTAATCTTGTTATCATTGTTCGTAACTCTT
The DNA here is from genome assembly GCA_002245475.1 of Calephelis virginiensis. Classification (NCBI taxonomy): domain Eukaryota; kingdom Metazoa; phylum Arthropoda; class Insecta; order Lepidoptera; family Riodinidae; genus Calephelis; species Calephelis virginiensis. Next base: position 34,583 of record NJDC01004141.1, read on the forward strand.
ACCTTCTTATTAATAAACACGGTGTAAGGTACTCCAAGGTTCAACCTGGTGTTTTAGTCTATTACCATGCTATACAGACTATATTAATTTCACTCCGACCATAGTCCATGTTTATTAATAAACGGGTAGTTTAAAAACAAATTTTTAGTGTGTTTAACTTATCAAGCCAATTTTATTTAAGTTAAAGTATTCAAAGACTTAAGTATAACAGCGATTCAAAAAGATCAAAATATTAGGAGCCCATAGAATTTTTTTTTTTCAATTCATATTTACACATAGTCACAGTCGTAGTACAATTGTATCACATATTTTCAACTGTAGACGAGAAACAATCTGTCACGCTGTCATGGCTTGACCACTGTACCTATTTTTGTGAAGTTTGAGACAGAGTTCAATCGCAGGCTTTTTTTTTCAAAAATCAACCCCCAAAGGATTATGACGTATGAAAGTTTGTATGGAAATATGTTAATACGCTGATAAAGTCGCGGGTAAACAGTTAACATTATTTATCTTCTTTCTCTTTTCACATTTCCAGCGTTCAATTTTGGAAATTTGCCGTAACTGGCGCCGAAAACAACACTTCACTAAAGATATGGTCGTGCAAATCGTGGAATTGCCTCCAGACAATAACATTTTCACCATCTCTAAGTTCTGAGATCAGTCTGGGCATGAAGGCCATGTTGGACACTAGTGCGAGCTACCTCCTGTTGTCAGATTTCAAGACAAGATCATTATATGTGTTGAATATGGCCCGAGACAATGAGGACACTACCGCATATTGCAAGAGTATATCTGAGTTCTTATTACCATATCCAGTATTAAGTTTTTGTATAGTTGACGCTGGTAAGTTTCTTTTAATTTACTTATACATATTATAAAACCGTTAGAGTTGCTTCTTTTAGTGATATTTTAGAATAAATAATTGGAAGCAGTAACTTAAAACACTTAAACCATACATGTTTTCTTTTTAAATTAAAGGCATGTTTGTTACTTTTAACTCAGTTGACCAATTTTGATCAGGTTTTCGCTATTTTATGGACAGTGGTTCAATTCCTATGGGTGTTTGTTTCAATTTCAGCCATTCATATCTTCACGCCAAGTTCCTTACGGGGTATCAGGTACGATCCTGATAAACCTGTCTGGCTTCCTTCACATTCATTACCCTTTTCATACAAACACGCCGGTTTCGGAGACTCTTGACACGACCCTCGGATAATATCCGAGTGATCTGGGGGGTGATTATGTATCTCAGTTGTCAACTCAAACTGTAAAATTTATATCAAATGACATCATTTGTGTTTGCTATCTCTATTGTATTTCTGTTGGTCACTGGAGATAGCAAATACAAAACAAGTCATTTGACAGCGATTCAATGTACCCCCCTGATTGTGGATCACTTCCGTGAATAGGCAAAACTTTCTGCATAGTATATATTCCTATATTTTTGTTGAAGCCGCTAGAAAAGTCATGGGTTTAACTTAATATGCATAAGCATAGAATAAGTAATAGTATTAATGTACAGAACACTCACTGATGTACAATATGCAAGCAAAATTGAATCTTGAGACCTGCAGTAAAGGCTCATATTGCGCTGACCGAACAGACCCATCTTACTTAAAAACTTCCGCATGCCAATCAAAATTTGCTGCTGAAGCTGAAGACGTTGGTTAAATGTTCATAAAACGCTGATCATAGCTAAAATTATATCCGTTAACGTAAGATACGTTTTCTTACTACTGGTTTTGTTATGACACTCTTCAAGAGGTAGGTTCCAAATCTACATAAACGATGTATGAAGGCGTAAGGAATTTTGTCGTGTAGCAGCCTCCTCAAAGCCAGCAGACCTTGCAAGTTACCTGTGGTTTATCGCATTGTCTTCAACTCAACTAGGTGCAGAGCCCATTGTTTTGCCACAGCTTTGTACCTCAGTAGTACATGGTGTTGCGTTTCTTCTTCCTCCATAGACGCTCTGCAAAGAGGACTGTCGTCTGCCGGTGACTCCAATCTTATGCAGATGTCTGTTCAATATATAGTGACCTGTTAAAATATCTACCATTTTTCTTAGATCTTGTCAGCTTGGTTTTAGTAATTTTCTTGTAAGTTTTCTGTAAATTACTTGGATGTCTTCCTTAGACTGTGTTAACCCTGAAAACTTTCTCCCTGTTTTCTCGTGTTTAATGTGTATATCTTTCCTAATCTCATGTTACTAGTGGTCGCCCATTGGTCGAAATTCGACCATTTTAATATTTTAATAACCAAATTTTAATATCTTGTTGATAAGAACACCATCTTCATTTCTAAAGACCAACTACTTTGTTTCCTGAATAATTAGTGCGCCATCTGTGATCTTTTATCGTCAACATCAATATAATTGTTGGTGTGTGTCAAATGCATAGTAGTGTGGGTAATGTTTTATTTATTGATTTAATGTACTTTATAAGCATTATTATTGATAAATATTAGCGTTCTGTACTTCTTTACTTTATTACTTTATTACTTGTAATGAAATAAAAACCCAGGAATATTTAGGGAAAATGGAGAAACAATGTTTTAATCCATACAAAGTGTCTTGTCTCGTCGACATATTTTTCGTCGTTGACCCATCCGTAATACAACCTGTTAGAGGTGAGGCATGAATATTGGATGAAGTGGAGGGATTAGGTATTTCACGAGACTCGTGGTCGCCCATTGGTCGAAATTCGACCATAATAAATTTTAAAATCTTGTTGATAAGAACGGCATCTTCATACTCAAGACCAACTACTAAACTACCACTACTACTACTTTATTACCAAACTTTTCAGTGCGCCATCTGTGATCTTTCACCGTCATCATCAATATATTTGTTTGTCTGTGTCAAATGCATGGTAGTGTGGGTAATGTTTTATTTTATTGATTTAATGTCCTTTATAAGCATTATCATTTAAGTTTGCGTTCTGCATTTCTCCTACACATAAACTATAAGTGTGCTAAATTACATACTCCTCCGTCAGCGCAATTTTTGTAAAAAGGGGTCCCAAGTTTTGGCATCACCTATTAATATACAAAGTGGAGATGACAATACGACATTAAATTAAACTTCGTGTTCCTAATATCGGTCCCAGTCCGCATAAAAAAATTCATTCAAATATATCCAGTGGTTAAGTCACAGGAAATTAATTTTCATTTTTAACATTTTCCACATGCTGTACTTGTTACTAAGTTATCACAGACAGGTTAAGGACCGCCGCATCGGTAAAGATAAATCACATGTTGCCAGCTCGCCTCTTTAAGAGACAAGAACATTTGCACTTAAATTAGTTCATACATTTTATTTGCAGATGTAATTTTTTGCATAATAAACTTTATGTCGTAGCGATAGAGTCATAAAGCACGGCAGAATAGTAGAAAACCTGCGGAAAAATGTATTCTTTTAAATACGCACGTTTCTAACAATCCAAAATTAAGTATGTGCGAAACGGACCAATCTAGGTTCCTTTGTTTTTATTTCACTTTCTTGTCGAATCCTGTGCCTATTTATTTAAGTACGAGCTCTCGTTGGACATGTATAGACGAATGTGGTACCAATTGGATGGAGCACCTGCTCATTCAGTGTTGTCTGCCAGAGAGCGTTTGTCTCAAATGTTTGGAAAGCAGTGGATTGGCCGTCATGGACCATCGCGATGGCCTGCGAGGTCACCGGACCTCACGCCATTAGATTTTTTCTTGTGGGGATATGTTAAAAATGATTTTTATTCTACAGAAGTTGATTCTGTAGATGATTTAAAAAACAGAATAATCAGATCTTTTGACAAATTAAAGAATATAATGGCGACCTTGTATCAAGAGTGAGAAATAACATAAGAAGTCGATGTCATTTATGTGTTCGAGTCCATGGCGGACATATTGAAAATCTAAAAATTTAATATGAAACTAAGTGATTTAACCAAGTGAGTGTTATTAATAATTTCATAAAAAAATCTCGAGAACTGTGTTTATTTGGTGTGATTGTTTTGTTCACGACGCATCGGTAACGTAGGTACCTACTCGCACCACGCTGTTGCCGCTTCTATCTTAGTACTCACAGGTTAGTGACCTGATAACTACAAATGATGTTCTATTTCATTACCATTTTTATGCTATTTAGTTTGTTCGAAATTTTTTTTTTAATTTCGTTGGCAGGATTTATTTGATAGTGACAAAGTATTCCTATGAACTGTTGTTGCCTGTATTTTCATTTAATGTCGTATTGTTTTCTCCACGCTGTATAGATTTTTTCGTGACATATTAAGAACCAATCTGAACGACTCATTCCACAAGTTAGTCATGGTTACTGTATTATTAACAAACAGACGCTCGCCCCTTTTAGCTTCTTGGTAGGTGCCGTGTTACTTTACCACCTAGTTTCACTGAGCGCACTAAATATAGTGATCTTGGGATGTAGGTTACCAATTGATTCCACTAACGGGGGATAGAGTCTTCACGTTTTGTTCGCTTAACACTCGAAAACGAAATGGTTTATTCATTGCAGAAGAACAGGCAGCTAAATGCGAGACAAATAGTGACGACGTGTTTCATACAAATGGTTCGACAGCCGACCCTGACGTAGACTCACCTGATGAGTTTGATTTACATACAGACGTAAGTAACATTTTCATTCTTTGTTGATCCCTTGTTGTTAGAGTTTTGTCAACGTTTTTTTATATTTTTAAAAATTTCTTCCTCTGGAAATTAGATTTTTTGAAAGTTTTTGAAATTTTTCAAAAATGTCAAATTTTCTAAAAATCTAACTTCCGAAGTAATAAGCTTTACTGCGTGATTTTCTTATGTGTAGATATAAATTTAATTAGTCTAACATTAACAATGTTAAATAACCCCAGATTCTGATTCAAGAATCTAGAAATTTTTAAATTAATTGTTTTATGACGTTCAATTTTAAAAACGTAAATTTAAAAAACACTTACTTTACTTACGTTTTAATCAAAAAAAAACACTACTTTCAGCAGCGAAACGTTAGCGTGAGATTGTTTTTTTTAAATTAAATTTAAGTTATGGCAATAGAGCTCTGGGAATCAAAACATTTTAGAAATTGGCTCTATTCTGTTTTTTCTGTATTCTTATATTTCTATCTGCTCTATTTACTAGATATTCGAAAAAACACATAGCTCTCATGATTGTAATAGACAACTGTGGCCTATAGGTTAATCCATACTCTATACTAATATATAAAGCTTAAGAGTTTGTTTGTTTGAACGCGCTAATCTCAGGAACTACTGGTCCGAATTGAAAAATTCTTTTTGTGTTGAATAGACCATCTATCGAGGAAGGCTAGCTAGCTAAAAGCTAGGCTGTATAACATCACGCTGCAACTATTAGGAGTGAATAAATAACGGAAAATGTTAAAAAAACGGGGAAAACTTCATGCTTGAGGGCTTCCGTTGCGTGCGCTGCGAAAACGGTTCAAGATACCAAAGATATACGCAAAAGTATACGTCTATCTTTTAAGATTTACTCACTAGAACCTTTTTTGTGGTAATCAAATTTGGTCGAAATTAATGCATTATTTGTTAAGTGTTGTATCATCGTAATAATATTAATCTTTATCCAAATAAATGTGTTGTTGATTAAGATTATTTTATCGTGAACAAAATTGTTTTTGACATCAGTTAAAAAAATTTGGGGAGGTAGCTTAGAACCGGTTTATCTCTTACAACAGCGAGGAAACTAGGAAAAACGATATTTTAATTTTTCCCATACAAACTGAACGGGCGGAACGAAGTTCGCCGGAACAGCTAGTTTTCTAATAAAAATAACGTTTACCGGGATTGGTTGTGTACCCGGTTGGCGATAGGCTAGCCACCTTATCACGTTGTGGGACTTATCTTCGGCTAGTCGTGGGTGCCCTGGTTATGCCTCTGCCAACTTCTTCCGGGATATGGGCGTGAAGATACTTTAGATGTTATAGATGCGTCGATGTCCTGTGGCTGGAATTTTAGACTTACTGTACAAGTTTATAGGTTACCCTACTGAAACTTTGGATTTAAACATGACAAAATAACTACAGCCTACGGTCCCTACCCAGGCAAGTAGCTGCACAGTACTCTACCAATAGTAAACTTGTTGTTGATGGCCAATTTATCCTGCAAACGTCTCTTACAAGCTGCCTGGTGCTGTCGCAAATGGTCTATTCTACTCAGTAAAATAAAATTACAAACAGTGTCAGCACATTACCATGCCATCCAGCCATCTCATATATTTATAGGATTATTACTAGCTGTTGCCCGCGTAGTTAATAGTCCCACAAAAACAGTTTTCTGGATAAACACCATCCTATGTGTTAAATAAAGTTACCCTCTATGTGTGTGCCAAATTTCATGAAAATCGGTTCCACAGTTTTTGCGGGAAGGAGTAACAAACAAACACAAACTTTTGCATTTATAATGTTACCTTGAATTTCCCGAACGTTCTAGTTCGCATGCTTCGAGAGGAAATTGATCGATTGTTCTAAAAGTAATAGAATTTATATTCTAAGAAACAGAACACAGCGCCATCTACTGGTTGTATTTGCAACCTAGATGTCAAACAACTTTGAAGAATTTTATCGATGAATTAACGTACACCGCCATCTATGAGAACTTCATAAAACTAACCAGTAAAGAAACAATTAATTAATACATTTTATTCGTTTACATTCACGACATAAGTAAATAATTGAGATGATAACTATCCTATCTTTTAAATTAGACCAAAATACGGGTCCATGTGAAATTTGATTGAAATCGGTTCAGTAGTTTTGGAGTTTATCGGCAACATACATCGTGACACAAGATTTTTATATACATAAGATTTATACTGATTACAATTTAATGCTATTAAGCAATAGTGTATCAGTCTAAACGTCAAATTGATAACTATTTATCTGTTTAATATTAACCAATTTGGGTTTTGTTTCCAAAATTGTGTTAAGTTATAAAAAATATTTTTCAAATAATAAATACATCAATACATTTTCGATTTGTGACATAGAATAAATATGTGGTAGAGTCTCGCAGCGAATCGCCCGTTCGTTTCTTACCTTCATGAAATGTTGTTACCGTCTGCTTGTTTGCCTTCTAATATCATAAAAAAAAGATAACTTATTTTTTTAATGTGGAATACGTGAATCAGAGAAGAAAAGTAGTTTCCGATTTGACATTTTTGTGGGTTGACACGCTATGGTTATCTGCATCCTATTTCCGAGTAGTCGGTCAGAGTGTATAGTATAGAGGTGGTACTGCAGGAGGAGACGGGGGAGGGCGGCAAGCGCGTGCGGCTGCAGCTGTACATCGTGCAGCCGCGCGGCCTGCAGCACGGGACGCTCCTCTACTGCCCGCCTACCTGTAACTGCCTTTTTTTCATTATGTAACAGGAAAACAATCAAGTAGACTTTTTTCATCTCAGGACAAATAGATCCAATCACAAATTAAACAAATTATGTGCTTGTGTTATGAGTGTTTACTAACAATACTAGATACATAGATTCATAGCCATACATAGATGCATACCCTAGCAAAGCGTTTGTTGGAGCTAAGCGTGTACGCTAATTTGCACGCGAAGGTCCTGATTTCTCCGTTGCCAACCGTCGTCTATAGACGCCATACGTGTACGTCGCTAGCCCAAGTCAGATCTTACATCACGTATGCAAATATTGCAACTACCCTCCTTTAATACGACACGGAAAACGTCAATGGCGAGCACTGCCACTTTAGCGGTGATTCCAGTCCATCTGATGCACAGTAGTCTGCCACCTAGCCTAGAGGAATAGTTAAGTAATCTTAGTTACGGAGTGGGCAATGGAGTCCTCACATCCCTACCGCCGCCAAAATAAAATGTAAATGTCGCCTGTAAACACCAAAAAAGTTTCTCGCACATTGATCAAAAATTACCTCTTTTATGATTTTATGTATAAATGGTTTTATTAGCTCCAGAAGTAATGAACCTGGTTGACATTGATGATGTGACGACCAACACCTTGGCCCCGAACATACTCCAACAACAGACTCAGTCGCTGAAGAACCTGCTGTTGAGGTCACAGGTGAGTTAGTTAAGAAAATTAAACATACATTACCTTCACGCTAAGTCGTTTACGGGTTAAGCAGAGAGTGTCGAGTAACGAATTATATATCAAAAGAAATTTATAGTTGTAATAAACATGCAAAAGGGAACCCCATCTAATGAGATTTGTCGTCAGTTTATCCAAAAGCAGAAGTCATCAACCTAACGAAAACTAATTAAGTTGACAAATATAAATATTTATTTTTTAATTTTATTTTTCTTATAAAATGGACAGTGATTCCTCAAAAAACCTGTAAAAGAAACGTTATTTTTATTTTCCATAATTTAATTCATATAAAGATAAGGAATTGAATAAAAATACGTACTTATTGAACTTAAATTGTCTGTTAGGCTGTATTAATATTCGAGGAACAATAAATAAATTACTTACAGTTTGTTCGTCAAATAGTATTTTAAATAAAGCAGTTCAACAATATATATTTTTTTCGTAGACACAACCCACCAGTCTTATTGGGCAAAGGTCTGAATCGCCGACAACAATACAACCACAACTTAACCTTATGACGCCAGATGCATTTAGGTAGGTGTATTTTTGTATGTTTTTGTTTAACTTTTTTTATTTTGTGTATATTTTGGTATATTTATTGTGCGTTTTAAATGTTGCAATCTATTTTAGTGAAGCGCTTTGCTTCGGTAATAATTAAAGTCCGGCCGTTCAGAGAATGCGTTCCTGACACCTATCAGTTACTCACGACTAGTGATGGGCACAACATAACACTGAGTTCGTTACCATTCCTCCAAAAGTAACCGCCGCGTTATTTTTAAGATTATTTTCGTTTTAGATTTTCGGAATCATTTAAAATTTATATTTTAGTTATTTAAGTGGAAACCAAAAAAGGGTAATATTATAAATATAATATAAAATTGTTCTATTTATTCTTTGTTACAAAGTTACAATCTGTATTTCTATGCAATAAAGTACATTGAATTGAATGTGCGTACAGAATATTAATCAGACTCCGATTCGCTTGAGGAGGTGGTGTCTTCATCATCATAGGCAAACCTACATGTATAATTATATAATTATCAATAACAGAATCAATCCTGATATCTCGGTCAAAATGTTCCACAATCAGATTTTTAGTCTTCTCAACAACCTATGCCCAGTCATCTCTTGTGCCTTTCCCGCAGGCTTCTTTTAATAGAGTCATCATCTTTTTCGTGCTGAATGGCGGGGAAGTATTGTAGCGGGCGGCGTAACCTTTTATTTGAGCCCAGATTAGCTCAATCGCGTTATATTGGCAATGATACGCTGGAATTCTTAGAACGCGATGACCGTACTCCAGAGCCAATTCATCGATTTCGTATTGCACATTAACCGCTTTATTTTCTTTAACTAATTTAATTAGCTCTGCTTTTAGTATCTGCATATTTGCGTCAATGCTTTTTGCTTGTAACCAAGCCACCATTTCTTCTTTTTTATTAGCTTGGGTAGGTGGTTTCTGTATCTGAACCGAGTGATAGGAGGCATAAAATAATCAGTGAATATTACAGAAGGCTCTGGTAGGCTGGGCAAGAGCACATTCTGGAACCACTCTTTAAATGTAGTGGAATTCATTTCTTTTTGGTAGTCATTTGTGGTTTTTGATTGAAATGCCAGTAGCGCGTTCTTCACAAAGCCGTATTTTGCAGAACCTGCGTGGCATATTATTAGACGGGCCCCCTTACCCATTGGTACTTTCGACGTCGACGCTTGTGTATCATCCGTCCAAGAACGGGAAACCGTGTGATTGGCGTTTAGCCATGTCTCGTCAATGAACACGACATTATCCCAGTTATCAATTTTTTTTGTTTTTCTCAAAAAACTTATTCGTTTTAAAATTATGTCGTATCGTTCTAATATTTTTTTTCTTTTGTCTGTTTTTTTATACGAAAAACCAATATCTTTTAAGATTTTGGTTAAAGCAGTTTTACCCCCGCTAAACAGTCCAGCTTCTCTTAACGATGCCAAAAGCTTCTTCGTGTTGAGATATTCATTTCTGGAGTAGTAACCATATATATGATTTCTGATTGCATCGGCGTCAAAGGTGTCAATATCTGTCACGGGCTTGGTTCTACGTTACATCTTCGGAGTACGTAAAATATTATCTTCCATGCCATTAGAGCCGAACTTTTCTAATATTTGTTATCGTTCGTTTGCTAATTCCAAGCGCCTGAGAGACGTGTTCTTGTACTTGTTCGTCAGGTAACAGGGGTCCGCCATTTTGCCGCTCCCGGTCAAAGTGATCTTGCAGCTTGATGAGTAACTCACGGGTTCCACTTTTCAATGTTTGTCCACGTTTAGACATTATTATGCACCAAAAGTCACAAAAACACAATCGAAGTCCGATTTAGCGCCGATGTCAGTTTGAAAAGCAGAAACAGTCCATTAAACGAAAGCCGGGTAATCAAATAAAAATAGATCGAAAACACTTGAAGAACGTTGTCTATGCGCACGAAATGACAAAAGACGACTGTTTTAGCGTCACAAAATGGCGGCCCATAACGCCATTTGGTGTTACCATTTTCAACCTAAATATAAAAATACTACTTTCTTTCGCGCGTTCTGTTTGGTCGTAGTTTTATTTTTATATTTAATAAAAGTTATCTTATAGTCCATTATTTTAAAAAATTTAAAAAGAAAAACAAAACGTATTATTTTATAAAGTATAACTGTATTCCTGGGTTCGAATCCCGGGTCGGTCAACATAAAGAAAATTGGATTTTTCCAATTTTCTAATTAAAAAAATGTTGGTCGGTATTGGAAATGTGCCCGGTTGGCGATAGGCTTGCCACCTATCACATTGTGGGACTTAGTGTCTTCTGCTAGTCGTGGGTGCCTTGGTTGTACCTCTGCCTACATCTTCGGGGATATGGGCGTGAAGATACTTTATAACTATATAAGAACAGATTACGATACTAGTATTGCCTGTTATTGTTAGCACAGCACTACAAATATAAAGCGCTGACATAACCTTGTAATAGCGAAGTGTAGAGTTAGAAAAATATTGTTTACCAAGTTATTTGACACTCAGTTTGGCACAATATTATAGCATTAATTGATTATTGATATGATAATGTTGTTTTAATGCTTATTAATTATTAAAACGGTAAACAACCAGCAATAATATTTTTATCGTAACTGCAACGCCATTACAAAGTTACGTCGTCAGTTCAATCGCGACGTCTCATGAATGCATTCTCTTAACGGCCGTAGTATAAGTGTTGAAACACTATCTAGCTGATCTGACATTGGAGAAAGATAAAGGGTTGGGAATTCCCATATAAAGAAAATCTCTTTACTTTGTCTTTAGTAATATTTTCCCCGTGTTGGTCCGGGCTCTTTTGCAGAATAGACCATCTGCCTTCCTGCCAGGCAGCTCGTAAAAGGCGAGCATAGACTTATCGTCACTAACACCGTCGAGTTTCGCAGATACCACAGCCTGGTCTATTCCTGCCGCCATAACGTCAGTGCTTCGTGTTCCGGTTCGGAGCGTAAGGTAGCCGGTAAACTTACTCTTGCTCGAGGCCAAACATCCCGGCCTTAGGTTGTCAACGCACCATTACCACCTTTGGTGTCTCTAGGCGGTGTGAATTTCTGTACCATCAGGAAATCCGTCTGCTTGTTTGCCTACCAAAGTTATAAAAAAAACCCGTTCACCAAATGACAAATGTTCTTTCTTTCTTTAGGTATTGCCTTTCACTTTAGTATCTTGCCATTAGTCAAGTAGAAATTTGCATCAAATTTTAATTCAATTTTAATCAATTATAATTAGTCATCAGTCATAAGTCGTCAGTAAGCTTGAGTAAAACGGTGGCTTTGTTACTCAAGCTCGTCTATAGAGATTTGGCGGCAGCAAAGAAATACACGATATACCAATTTCTTCATGATTACTTCATTTGTGCACTTTCACTGAACAAAATTAATCTAATTCCCACCTAAATTAACTAATTTCACTCAATATAAATACGAAATTCAATAACTATGAAAAAATTACGACCATCTTTATTCACGATGGCGCCAAAACTCCTACAAAAGTTTAAAAGGGATCATTGTTTATAAAAGTATACAAGAAGTAATAGTACTACGTACAGATCATGCACCGCATGCAATGCAAGCAAACTTGTGTTTACAGATGTGTTGCAAAGGCTTATATTGCGCATAGCGAAAACACCCGATTTACTTTAAACTTTCGCCTGGCCATAACAATTGAAACTTAAAACGTTGGTTGAAGACTCGAATTGGTGTTAGTTATGATTTTTACTACTGGTTTTGATGAGAGACGTATTTTACCTAAATCTATGTATCTGTGTAGTGAAAAAAATAATTTTTTGGGGATCAAAAATGAGCCAGACTGGAATAAATACCTTCTAAGCACGAAACATAGAGTAGAGAGACTTACGCGCTTGTTGATCTGGGGCTGATTATATGTCTCAGTTGCCAACTAAAATGGAAAAGTGTAGTGTAGAAAGTGTAGTGTGTCAATTCCGGTGACCAACAGAAATGCAATAGATATAGCAAACACAAAAGACGTCATTTGATGTACACTTTTCCATTTTGAGTTGGCAACTGAGTTATATAATCAGCATCTTGGTGTGTAACTTCATTTTTACTAACAAAAAATGAAGTTACACATCAGATCAACGGCACGTAAGTTTTATTAGTAAGGGGGACAGACACCATTAATATTAAAACTACAGAATTTATTTGCAATTTTTATTATTTTAAAAGACTTTCAAACATGATGTAATTGTGACTGCGTTGAAATTACATGGACAAGAATCCAACTTCGAGTGGTTTATTTCAATAGTTAAGATGTAATGGATTTCTGAACATCTCTCCCAGGTTGATATCCCTGCCGCTTTAAATTCAATAGTTGCGGTCGTGTTGTGATTTTGAGGGTTTAGGGTGGTTGGTGTATCTATGCATAGGACTTTATATTCCATCAGGATCAGGATCCTCTGCATGTTTGTCATTCCTTGTAATATAAAATTACTTTCCTAGAAGAAGGCTGACACTGAATAAAATTGTTTTAGTTCTCCAGGGAAACGTGAAGAGGAAGACCCTGTAATACCTGTTACACCAGAAGTCAACAAGCCTAGGACATCTACTGGAGGTAATAAGTGAAATTGATAGCAGTTGCATTTGTGATATTTCCTTAACTATGGACAGTTATGATATAACTTGCAGTAAATGATAATTGTAGGCGGTGGGGATGAAGCCATGGCTACATCGGCGACATCCAGCGGCGTGGATGTCAAGCAACAGTCCGGTGGATCGAGTCCAAGTTTGGAGGTGCAACAGATCATGGCGCACAACGACGAGCCGTTTTATAAAGACGTGAGTTTGTGTTCTGTCGACGTTAGTGCTTATAAATTACAAATTTACGGGCCAAAAACCGATACGTAACTTAATCAGGCTTCACTCGTGGTCGTCTTGAGTATTTTAACAACGGGAAGAAAACCTGCAGTATTTACTAATAGTTAACAAATTTTGTGGCTTAAACGTGCGACCCAAGTTAAGCAGGCTCTGCTTCTAGTATTTTAAGGTTTTCAACAAAATTGGGGTAGAAATAGTGTAGTCATTACCGCCGTATCTGGTTCACCAGCGATCCTACCAAGGAGTAAAAAATATCCGATCAATGCCTTTCTGAAGTTTAAACTCTCTACAAGATAGTCGTGCATTAGTCGAGTTAGTGAAATATATTTGATATCCAATGTAATTCGCACAACACTGGTGGATTAGCGTCAATACCATACTGTTGTAGTTAATCTGTGACCATATTGACTAACACTACAACAATATTCAACTCATACCAGTGGTACGTTTGATTGATAGTCTGTTCGGAGCGCACAGCGAAAAACGATCACTGACCCTAAGTAAGAAACCACAAGCGTAGTTTTTTTTGGACAAATAATACTGAAATGTTATAATTCACCCAGTAATCGCGGTTCGCGGTAAAAGCGATGAGTTCATCCAGAGTAGCCAAACCTGTTTTTGTTTATTTCATAAATTGTGACGCAGGGTCTCATTCCGTTTTAAGTTCTGCCTGGTTGGCTGACATGTCGTGTCTATAAATTACCTCTCTGTCTAATTTTATGTTTATGATAAGTCCAATGGTTATCATAGTTTCGTGATAAATATTTTTTTGTATATCAGATGAGGTGTATGGGATTACAGAAGGATATTTATAGAAATTTGCATAATTGCTACTTTCTCTTTGCATTTGGAACAGAGTGGAAATGCGTGCTGAAACAATTTTAAGTATTTGTCAAAATATTTTCAATGTGGTGCTTGGGCCGAAGCACTGTACAGAATAATATCCAGCGTCTTCATTTTGTGTGAGATAAGCTACACAAATAACGTTCAATGAAATGACCACCGGTCGCGTGAAGTTTTCATTTCAATTTCGATATGCGACAATGCTTTCGACTGTAAAATAAGTCAATATAGCAAATACGTGATTAATGTTGACCACTTAAAAAAATGGTGTTTAGGAGGAGGAAGAGGCTCCAGCAGCAAGCGAAGAGGCGGGATTTGCAGGCGATATGTTCGCGCCCGAACTACCACACCCGCCGCCACACGCTCTCGCGCACTCAAGTTAGTTATTTTCATTATACTACTCTCTTAAGAAAGTACCGGGAAAAGATTAACAATACACAAAGTGTTCTACAGGGTAACTTTGAAAGGACCGGCCAAATTTAAATTTAAGGAGGTATAGGCATATAATGGAATTGAAATAATAATACTTTTTAAATATGATTGCCAAACTGTAATATTTACTTTCATAAACATTTATTTAAAACAGCTATTTATTTCACTTATTTTCACGCTATATCGTACCTAGTACGGGTCATGACGTCACCAGCATACGAACGCGAATGTGGTTTCGTCATAAACATTTAATTACTTACTTTACATCTCACGCCAAGTCCTTTACGAAGATGCAGAGAGTAACGAACTTTAAATGTCACGATTCTTGCATATAAGACTAGCTTCCTGTGCATTAATTACCTACTCCATACAAATACGCTGTTTTCGGAGATTTTGACACTATTATCGAATAAAACCCGATCAATATATAATAGTTCATGATGAAATAACATTCAGATTTGTATGTCCCGCAAATATTGATTATTTCTAAACCATTTCATTGTTAACTGTAAACATTTGTTACTTTCCCTTGTAGATTATTCTTTTTTTACAGTATGTTGTTTTGTTATTTTTGAAGTGAAAGTGTTTTTGTACCTTTCAATTACATCGTAATTCTATAGTCATCAATTTGTGGCTTCCAAACAGATAGCGAAACATCATGGCCTCAGATATCAATGGCTCAAATCACAGAGGCCAACCAGCGCAAGGCGTCCAGCGACAAGTCCAGCTCCCAGTCGCTGAGCGCGCCGCTGCCGCCGCTCCCGCCGCCGCCGGCGCCGGCCGAAGACGTGCGCCCCAACTTCGACCTGCTGGACCAGAAGCTGGACAAGTTAACAGGTAACACACACTGGGAACACGACATATCCGTACACCCCGGTCACTGGACAGCGAAGCACCTATAACATCTATGGTGTCTATAGGCCACTATTGTCTTTGACCATTAGGAGACTCGTGTGCTAGTACACTGGCCTCTCACATCAAAAAAATGAGTGCGTGTACTTATGTGCGCGCGTGAAAAATTATACCTACTTAAAAAAATAATAAAAATATGTAAAGAAAAATATTTAAATCGCACTTGTATATAACTAAATCACGTCTGGAATGTAGAAACATATTTGTAAAGCAGGCAACTTCA
Organism: Calephelis virginiensis; assembly: GCA_002245475.1. Classification (NCBI taxonomy): domain Eukaryota; kingdom Metazoa; phylum Arthropoda; class Insecta; order Lepidoptera; family Riodinidae; genus Calephelis; species Calephelis virginiensis. The sequence continues at coordinate 50,446 of NJDC01004141.1, forward strand.
TGATGTTACTTTTGTGTACCAGATGCGCGCGCATATTAAAATTGTGCTTTCTGCTGCAACTTCATACTGTAAATTTTGAGTGACGGACCTTAAAATTTCACTCGTATCATTTTTTCATAACATACCTAAAGAACTGTAACTTCAAAGCCTTATTTAATAATATATTCATTACTTTTGACACTAACTTACAATTTACGTAAAACTTAAATACGCTTCCGAAGTAGGTAACATGTTGATCGCAGAATTAATTTCAAGTTATCGGCGGGGGGGAGTGAGGGAGCGCTCTTTCAAACTCGTGCATTGTCACTTTTGCTTGGGTACAGTTTCGTAAAAGTTTTGTTTTTCGTTACAAATGTTGTATTTTATATTATGTATTTATTACCAAAATAAATGTTAATATTTTGATAAATACAAGATCGTTTGGATATAAATTAAATATGTTAGTAGGGTATGTACGATCTTTTTTTACTTTCATGCACATGTCTAATTGTATTGTAAGAAACTCAGCGAGCCTGTCTTTTTTTCTTATTATTAAATTAAATCATAATATCATTAAATCATATTTAAAATATGTTTACAATAATGTAATGATACATTATATTTATAAGAGATTGGCATAAGGAGCAATTAATCCCAAGTCGTCCTGTCAACTAGATATTCAGCAATAGTATAATAACCCTTTTCATTTAATTTACATTTAACACATTTCTTAAATTTATTAATTGGAAGTTCTTTCATATGATTGGGAAGTTTATTGTAGAACTGTGTACATTGGCCCATAAAAGAATGGTTTACTCTTTGGAGATGAGACAATAAAAATAGAATGGCCACTATTACAGGTCGGTTAACTAAAGCTGGCACGTTCACAGTACTCACATTTATACAATTTTACTACACGGGATGTTCAAAATACAAGATTTTGATGCAAAGTGCGACTCGACAAGGCCCGTATTCAGAAACTGATCTTAGTTAGGCTACGCTGTATATAAAAACCGTAGCGAAAGCAAAAGAATAGTTGTCCCTTTCACACTCATAAGATTGAAGAATTGCGCGCAAGAAAGAGACGGGCAGGCTTTTCATGTTGCAACTTGATGCAACGTCACGCCGCGCGCTTATTCACAGGCGCTACACAAGCACAACGTGTAAATGTGTTTTACGTGCCAGCTTCTGATAACCGACCTAGGGGGTGATTATGTATCTCAGTTGTCAATTCAATATGTAAAAATGAACATCAAATGACGTCATTTGTGCTATCTCTATTGTATTTCTGTTGGTCATTAGAGATAGCAAATACAAAACACGTCATTTGAAAGCTATTCGATGTACACTCATCCATTTTGAGTTGGTAACTGAGTTACATAATCACCCCCCTGTACATGTGGTGACATAGTGTGTTGTCGCGTGTAGAGCTGGTGTCGACGCAGGCGCGCGAGCTACGGTCGCTGCGGGCGGAGGTGCGCGAGGCGACAGGCGGGCGCGGGGCGCTGGAGGACGCACTGCGCCACCACGCCACGCGCACCGCCGCGCACCTCGACGCCGCGCTCGCCGACGGGTGCGTACTCCGCGTCACGCACACGCTCTTGTACTACACACACGCCGCACACCTCAAACTTAAGCCCCGAGACTATCAGACGTTTTGCTTTCAACACGTACCGCCTTAATACAAAAATATTCAGCTAAACATTGTTTAAAATTGGCATGTAACCAATAACGTGGTACATGTGGATGACGTGTCAACATGGTATTGGTTGAGAATCTGATTTTAGACGCTGTTTAGTAAAACGCGTATACAATCTTAATTTTTTGTTGCAAGACGAGTAAAGTCTGGATTAAACTGTTTGGATCCTGCACCGCATACCTATATCGTACTGATCAAATCGTACGTCACATATTTCCATCTAACACTTTTTTCACTATTAAGCGACGCGCATACACACGTGTGTTTGAAAATGAAATAAGATATATGTTACAAAAGAAACACATGCTATCAAACTTCATACATAGTTAAAAGAGAATGCAATAGTAGAATAGTAGTAATAGTAGAATATTTACGAGCTCCTTGGTAGACAGGTAGATAGTCTATTCTATAAAGTAGCCTAATGATATATATTAATCATCCCGATAAAGTTAGTGGGTGTGCGTGCAGGTGGGAGCGCGTGGCGCGGCTGGGCGAGGCGGCGGCGCGCGCGGCCGCGGCGGCGGCGGGCGCGGGCGCGGCTCGCTCGCTCGAGCCGCTGGCGGGCGCGCTGCACGCAGAGGTCGCCAAGAAGATCGCCGCCACCGACCAGCTGCTGCGGGAGAACATCGACCGCCTCGCCACCAGCAAGGTACGACCACACTTCTACTGCCACTCATTACAACAAGAATTCAGTTTGTATTGGAAAAAAATAAATGTTATTTTCCCTAGTTTCTTTCTCGCAGTTTTTCCATTTTCTTATCTTTTAAACCTGTAGTGTGTACTGCTTTAGTAGTAGACTAGTATGTAGTAACCTTTGTATTCATTTAAATAGAATGTCGTTATTAAAATAAAGACAGTATTTATCCGAGCTTGGTTTGTTAAACTACTCCCGACTCCCCATCTCACATGGCGATCCTGCCAGCTCGAGTCATATTGCTGTCATACGTGACTCCATAAATTGACACAGTAATGCAAACAAAGTGAAGTGAATTTTAGATTTTGTATATAAAATCAATAATGTTAATTTAAAAAAATGTGACTAGTATTCGTGTAAATAAAAATAAATCGACAATAAAACCTTCCTAGTGCATTCGAAAAAAATAAATTGAACAAAAATGGGAGGTAGCTCTTCTAAAGAAGAAGTATTGATTGCCCAGAACTCCGGCCCTGGAGGGCAAAATGCAGCTAGTACATCGCAAAGTATGCATCAAACAACAAATATCATGCTGATCGTGATAGTGGTTTTGCTGTATATATCTCACAAACCTTCCCTGGACTTATACAAATAATTCAAAACCAAAATTAGCCAAATAAGTTCACCTGTTGTCGAGTTTTAGCTAGATTAACGAAGAGCAATATATTTTTAAATATACAGATCTTTACCTATAAACTAACTAGCCGACGCGTCGAACTTGGATCCCTGAACGCTATGATTTAAAAATACAATTGGACCCGTCAAGTGACACTGCTGTCGTACTATTATAATGAAACTTGATTGTTTGTTCGTTTGTATTGAACATGCTCCAAAACTATTACATCAATTAAAAAAATACTTTACCATTAGAAGTTGACATTCTCCCTGTTAAACATAGATTACAGTTATATAGTTATTTCTAGAAAATTTGTTCACCCGGTAAGGACTCCTTAGTCTAAAGCCGGCCAGCGTTGGCTCGTTTATAGTTGTCGTCTGTGCTTGCAATTTAGTGTCCCGGTTTCATGTGTAAAATAAGATAGTCAAAATATTAATTGCCTAAGGTTAACAATGTACAATTACCACCTATATATGAAATGTGTAGGGTATATATATATATATATATATATATTACAGCGATCTAGCAAACTAAATTGCGTAGTACCGTTTGTGACCGTTCAAACCGATATCAAACAATTAAAGTTTGAACCAAACTGATTGATCGTCGCAAAGCCACTTGACGTAAACCTTAGCTTTAAAACTTTCTATCGGCTGCACTTGTACTTATCTAAAAATAATAGAAAATAATAAAAAAATAATTACAAGAATATTGTTGTTCTAACCGTTCTGATGTTAAATATCACAGGTAGTTATGGAGCGGCTGAGTACATCGATAGCCAAATCCCTTTCGGACATGGTTAGAGATTCATTCCGTGAGGCACTCTTCGAGAGCGTCGTGCCGGTCATGGAGAAGGCACATTCACAGATCTTCAAGCAGATAAACCAAGCCTTCCAAAATGGTACTAAAGAGTGTAAGTATTATATTTATTATTTGTTTGATACACATAATATAAAACATTCTCGGAGCGATTTTGAAAAGCTTTATCGGGAGATTATAGTCATCAGATCAGAATTTGATTAAGTATCTTTCCGCCCAAATCCCCGAAGGGGTATTAAGAGGCACACCCAGGGCACGCACGACTAGTCGAAGACACTAAGTCCCACTATGTAATAGGTGGCAATCCTATCGCCAACCGGGCACATATGCAATCCCGGGTTACGTTTTTTTTTTTTTAATTATAAAATTGATAATATACATTTTCTAAGTTTTTTCGTTGCTCGAACCGGGAATCGAACCCGGGACCTCAGAATTTGATGATAGAAAAATTGATGAGAATCATTAAATTTTATAGGCACGTATAAAATATTTGTGCAATTTCTTTTTAACTTAGAAACGTGATAATAATTATTTCCCTAATATGAGATGAAATTGTAAAATAACTTTTCTTGCGGTTACGTCAAACTATTATTATAATAACGTTATTATAATAATAGTACTTTCTACTTCATTATTATAATTACTAGGAAAGTATACTTGTAATAAGCATATAATAATGGAGCTTCAAAAGAGACTTCGCTTAAACTTCACTTCGCTTAACTAATAACTTAAAATTATTTTGTGAGTGTGCAACAAAATTAGCACCAATGTGTAACGTAAGTTGACATATCAAACGTCAACATTTTAATTAAATGACCAGTAGGGTTACTCCTAAATCTCAATTTCATTCAAGTTGGAAATGGGAATGAAATTTGTGTCATTTTTGTACTCTTGAATACAATACTAGCGAATTATTGAAATTTAGTTTCAAAAAAATTCAACCATACTGTGCTTAGTATCGTAAACCGACCAAATTTGGTTATAGGCTAAGTGTTTCATATAATCGTGAGAAAAATCTAGCTTCATTTCATTCATTCTTTAAGTTTGGGCCATCACGTTAGTATTTAGCCATTAGTCAAGTAGATATTTGCATCAAATTTTATATCAATTTCAATTAATTTTAATTAGACATCAGTCGTAAGTCGTCAATAAGTCATGTCAGGCTCTTGGGTAAAGCGGTGGCCTTTTTACACAAGCTCATGTAACGAGATTTGGTGGCAACGAGAAAATATACGATACGCTAATTTCTTTATGATTATTTCATTAGTGCACTTTTAATGAACAAAATTGTACAAAATGCCACCAAAATTGACTAATTTCATTCAATATTAACACGAAATTCAATAATTATGAAAAACTTCGACCAACTTTTCTCTCGATGGCGCCAAAAAACTCAAAAATCTAGCTTGTTAACTTTTCAATCCTATAAAAAAAAAGTACTAAGTTAATATAACAGATGGCGCTGTATCAGAATACATCGTGCAAATGTAACGTAAAGCTACAATATTAATTATTGTTGCTACACATTCTTCATTTGCAACGCATCTGTCGTAAATAGGCGACGGTTGTCTCTTAGTAAGAGAGAGAGAGTAAGAGACTCTTACCATTAAGATTTTTGTATGTATGTTTGCAATTATTATTGCACAGCGTACGGTTTAATATATAATTAATTTAACGATGTGTGTGTTTCCATCAACGAAACGCTAACGTTAGTTCTAGAGCAGTGTTACCAACCTTATTGTTTTAACAGTAGATTTACTATTCTTAACGTGACAGCACTGTTTTCTGTTTTAGTACCATCTTTTACTGCTTTTTCTGCCAGTGTTGTTATGGATACAGTAATTGCCGTAATATACGGTAATTGCCGATCAAAGGCATTTTACATACAAAATCCAAAATATACGAATGTTACACATTTGATAATACTGAAAATCATATGAAAAATTTAAATCAAAGGATGTACGATAGAGTAATAAACAACAATGAATAATGTTTGTAATTTTGATTAGGTCTCTATTTTTAATAAAAAAATGTTTATAACTTTGAATACCTATTTTTAATGAATGACATAATTATGTAATTGTTTTTTTTTTCAATAATGTACTTTATAAAAAATGTGTTAATTTAAGAAGTACTACTGGTAGTGCTGTAGTAGTTTCATTAACTATACATACCCATAGGATTGTTTCGTCTATTCGCGTCAACTTAGTGGAGTTTGAAGGAAGAAGTCTCGTTTTAAATTAACTAATATTGCAACCCAGCCGTAGTATAGTCTATTTTAGGATGAAGCTAAGTTTAAGCCAAAACGTCTAATGATTATTTTTTAATAATTAAAATAATCGAAATAACGCGATTTCACCAGTTCGCGTCCACAAAATCCAGATCGCGTCCACCCATGAACCAGTTTGCGTCCACCAACTTATAAAGGGGTTAAGGGGAGATCTTATTAAGAAAATTTATAGAAATGTTGGATTTTAAGTTTTTCTTTATAAATACATATGTTCAAGCCTGGTTCCTTACCGGCTTGACAGAGAATATCGAGTACCAAGTGTCATTTCATACAAAGAAGCTGGTTGTGGAGACTGTGATGGCTAGAGTTGGCCCTGGGTTAATTTGCCCATGGAATATCAACTTAGGTCTCCCCGGGTAATTAAGAACGTCCATCCAATTTCTCAATGTATGTCTGTGTTGATAATCTTTCATCCGCCATTCTAACAACATATACCAAACAACGGAACATGCCCTTACTCATTATTGTAACAAACTACTTATTTTTGATCTCACTCTTTCTCTGATTTTATTGTTACGATTGCCGTTAATCAAACTATCCCTGCAAAAAGCACTACCGGGATAAACAAATTAATTTATTTGCACCAGCGTTACTACGTCTATTAAAACTCTTGAATTCGTTCTGACTACATCTCTTTCATGTGCTATTTTGGTTTCATTTGCATTCAAATGTAAATACGCCTTTTTCTTTCTAATCGTCATTCATTAGTTCATTACTGTTTGCAGCTCAGATAATTTCTAGCCCAAAATTATATCATCAGTAGTTTGTATAAGGCATCCACAATATCTTAATTTTAGAATACAGACATTTTAAAATCTTTAAAAGATTTTGTTAGATCTGCAGGTTGTCAATTTTCTCTTAGAGATTTCACATCGAACATGTCTATTTTACAAAAAAATTTAGTTTCGTTAAATTTTTTCCTAACTATTTTTACCTATCGTGTTCCCTCTTTCGTTGTTGGTATGCTCTTTATCTTTATTATTTTCTAATGAAAACATCGTCATCCGGGATAGAACATGTGCCCGGCAATAGGTTTGCCATCTATCGCATTGTGGAACTTATCTTAGGCTAATCGTGCGTGCCCTAGGTGCACCTTTGTCAACTTCTTTGTCTTTATGTAGTTAAAATTTATCATACAGCTGTTTGTGTATAAGTGGAAAAAGGCAGAAATATTTTAATGCGCTTGTTCCCTTCCGGAGCGGTGGTGGGTACAAGCCCCGATGGGATTATACAATGCACTCTACCAGCTTCCACCTATCTATAACTGTCTGATTTAATTTTATGAAAAAGTTTAATAAGCATAATAATAATGGTAAAAACAAAATAAAGCCCCTTCTTATAACATATTTCTTTATATTAAAATAAAGGATCAAGTTAGAAATAGCAAAGACAATATATATAATAGACCTACAATGTCCTATGCCATTGTGTAATTCAATAAGTAACTCCTTTCTAAGACAACAGATGTCACTATGG
>NJDC01004141.1:58055-75005 GCA_002245475.1 Calephelis virginiensis
AATGTGCGTTATTTCGTCAACTCTTCTACATCCTATTCACCTGTCATATATTATTATATGAATAATCTAGATGACACTACTAGTTTCTGACAGTCGCACAACGCCATCTAGATTTAGTCAGAATTTCAGGGGAACGATTTTAATGTATGACATTGTCAATCTATTCTATTTACTAATCTCTGGAAATAGTAACAGGGTTCGCGTCCACCCTGGACGCAAACTGGCTAATTCGTAAAATTGGTATACTAGTTCGAGTCCACCTCATTTTAATCTTAAAAAATACAATAATCAATCAAAATCATATTTTTTTTTATTCTTTTATTCATTTTCAAGGTCTAGGAACTAAAACTAGGTTCTTGTCTCTTAAAGAGGCGAGCTGGCAACATGTGGTTTATCTTTACCGATGCGGCAGTCCTTAACCTGTCTGTGTCTAGTGTAGTAACAAGTACAGCATGTGGAAAATGTTAAAAATGAAAATTAATTTCCTGTGACTTGACCACTGGATATATTTGAATGAATTTTTTTATGCGGACTGGGACCGATATTAGGAACACGAAGTTTAATTTAATGTCGTATTGTCATATTTTGTATAACTAATTCTATGTCCTAAATGAAAAATTTTTGAGACAGTAGATTTAATGTTTTGAAAATGTAATTTTACTGTTTTCTACTGCTTATTTAAGATTGATCTGCTGCTTTTCTATTCACTGGGGTTGGCAATACTGTTCTAGAGATGGGTTGGATTAGGTAAATTAGAGATTCGTTCCACCTAGAGTTGGGTTGGATAATGGATTAGGTAAGTTGAGGATTCGTTCCACCTGTTCCTAATCCCCATAAATACCTAATCCATTGAATCCACGTAACGAAATCGACATGAATTCCAGAAAAATGGGACAGATGACATTTAAACTTATTAGTAATAGCGTTCCTTAGACACATTTATCGCGAAATCCATATTGCAGCAGTCAGCTTACGTGTAGTGTTTTTTTTTTTATATTTTTAGATATAGTGTCAATCACAATGTATAAAAATTAAAATACCATTGTTATGACATTCTTCGTTTTAGAATTGGGAACTGGTAACTCTATTGAAGTGTTTTTACTCTGCATATCCCTAAAAGGAAGCAGCGTATGTCTAAAAAATGTGAGCCGTCATGGGACGCCTGGCAGATGTCAAACATCGACAATATTTTGCAAAAGTAATATTCAGAAAAGAACATATTGTGATAGGAACTAATTATGTCATAATAATGAAATAAAATATTACGTAGACGTACTATTTTAGATATCGTAATATCGTCGATTGCTAATGGCGATATAGATGTTTCACATCAAAAAAGAATTAAAACAGTAATAATATACATTACAACATAACATGTAATGTAGCTAAGAACCATCTCGATCACATCAGCGTTCCAACAAAAAAAAATCACATCAAAATCGGTCCAACCGTGTAAAAGTTATAATCTGACAGACACACACACACACACACACACACACACACACACACACACAAAGAGACACATAGACATGCCAAACTAATAATTACCCCCATTTTTCGTCGGGGGGTTAGAAACCACATTTACCAAATTATGATTTTATAATAAATAAATAAATCCTACCTAATCCATTGAATCCACGTAACGAAATCGGCATGAAATCCAGAAAAATGGAGCAGATGACATTAAAACTTATTAGTAATTGCGTTCCTTAGACATATTTATCGCGAAATCCATATTGCAGCAGTCAGCTTAAGTGTGGTGTTTTTTTTACATTTTTAGATATATTGTCAATCACAATGTATAAAAATTGAAATACCTTTAATATGACTTTCTTTGTTTTACAATTGGAAACTGGAAACTCTATAGAAGTTTTGTTTACTCTGCCTACCCCGCAAAGGAAGCAGCATATGATATAACGTCTACCCGTGTCTTCGTCAGTACAACCTCTAACAATGTAACAGCAAAACTTGCCCATCTAAAAAAATTAAAAAAGCAAAAATATTATTAGTTATTAAACTTAAAAAAAATCATTAACCCCCAATATAACGTGCAATGCAGCTTAAGAACCATCTCGATCACATCAGCTTTGCAACAAAAAAACGCATCAAAATCGGTCCGTCCGTTTAAAAGTTTTAATGTCACAGACACACACACACACACACACACACACACACACACACACACACACACACCAAATTATTAATTACCCTCATTTTTCGTCGGGAGGTATAAACCAAATTATATTATTAGATATTATATAATACTATAGATAGGTATTTATTTGAATACACTGGCCAAACTGGAGTCCACGGATCAGTGCCAGAGAAATACTTTGAAACGCGCGTTCCACGGTCCTTGTATCGGATTAGGTAGGTATTGTGTTTAATATTTTGCGCGTTCCACATTCCTTGCATCGGAATAAGTGGGTATTGGATTTAATATTTTGAAGTCTGTGTGAACGGGATTAGGTGGATTTCGTGGAACGATAGTTTGATATTTTTGGATTATGCGACCTAATCTATATATTAATACGTGATGCCAAAATTTTGGACCCATTTTTACGAAAATTGCGAGGACGCAGGAATATAAAATTTGGCACACTTATAGTTTATGTGTAGGAGAAATGCAGAACGCTAATATTTTTCAATGATAATGCTTACAAAGGACATTAAATCAATAAAATAAAACATTACCCACACTACCATGCATTTGACACACACAAACAAATATATTGATGATAACGGTGAAAGATCACAGATGGCGCACTGAAAATTTTGGTAATAAAGTAGTAGTAGTGGTTTAGTAGTTGCTCTTGAGAATGAAGATGTCGTTCTTATCAACAAGATTTTAAAATTTATTATGGTCGAATTTCGACCAATGGGCGACCACTAATCCCTCCACTTCATCCAATATTCATGCCTCACCTCTAACAGGTTGTATTACGGATGGGTCAACGACGAAAAATACGTCGACGAGACAAGACACTTTGTATGGATTAAAACATTGTTTCGCCATTTTTCCTAACATTTCTGGGTTTTTATTTCATTACAAGTAACAACGTGCTTCTGACAATAACAAAAGCAAAAAACAAAGAATTAGTAAATCGGTCCTTCCGTTCAGGCGTGATATTGCATCACGCGATATGGGGATTCATTTTATATGTCGTTAAGTACGATACCGTTGTCAATTTAATCACATTAATTTGAAATAAATGAAGTTGGTAAAATTTGAAAAAAATGATGAAATTTGTAAAAAAAATCTCCGTATAAAAAAAGTAATTTCACGCTGAATCCCCGAAAAGATAGGCAGAGGTAGAAAGAGGTTACCCTCGACCAGTCGAAGAGAAGAAAAGAAGTCCTACCATGAAATACGTGGCAAGCCTATCGCCAACTGGACACATATACACCAAGTGACGTTGTTTTTATTAAAAAATTAAAAAAACATATTTTGAAATATGGCACACACATAGAGGGTAGCTTGGATTAACACATGGGATAGTTTTTATCCCGAAAAATGAACCTGTGGGACCGTTAATCACGCGGGCAAAAGCTAGTACCATATATAAGTAAATTAGGGATTCGTGGATGTTGCATAATCCAGTATTTTTATTTATAAGTAGAGGTAGTTGTGTACGATAAATTTATATGTTGAGTAGTAACAGATAAATGTATCTTTTAGCTTTGTAACTGTTATTAAAAAAACACGGATTACGGAATATCTACTATTAAATAACATTCTATTGTAGGTTATCTACGTCGTAAAACGTTGCTCGGGATTGGATGTGTGCCCGGTTGGCGATAGGCTTTTGCCACCTATCACATTGTGGGTCTTAGTGTCTTTGGCTAGTCGTGGGTGCCCTGGTTGTGTCTCTGCCTAATTTTTCGGGGATATGGGCGTGAAGATACTTTTTTTTCTATTATTTTCCATTGTTGGATCATATTTCCAAAGATTACTCCCTACCAAGGAACAAACAAAATAAGAAACTATACTACTTAATAATATTAGTTTAGACCAGTCTTTCCCAATGTGACGCCCTCTTGTGGGCGCTGGTGGTCAAGAGGTGGGCGGAAAAAAAACCAGAAAAATGTATCGCTGAGGTAATTCTAGGGGACGTTTTTTTATGATATTGGAAGGCAATCAAGCAGACGGATTTCCTGGTGGTAAGAATTTCACGCCGCTTAGATACACCATAGGTGGTAATGGTGCGTTCCCAACCTCAGGCCGGGAGCAAAAAAAAGTTTCTCGGCTACATGTTAAAGTTTTAGCAAGCATTAAAGAGTTGCTGATAGATGCTTATTAAGACTTGATCTTTGTAAGACCGTCTTAATAACGCATAAAGTAGTGGGGCTTTAAGGAGAAAAAAAAGATGTGTTTGTGTAGTTGCGGCGCACGCGGAGGCGGCCGCGCGGGAGGCGGCGGCGCGAGGCGGGGCGGGCGCGGGCGCGGCGCTGCGGGCGGCTCTCGAGCGACACGCCGAGGCGCTCGCCGCCGCGCCGGCGCCGCTACCGCCGCGACACTTCGCCGCGCAACTGCAGGAGGTGACGCGCAGGTACACACATATATTATAACTACTACTACTGAAACTTAGGATATTTATCCAATGTGATAAAAACTATTAACTTTAACCTTGGAGTTCTTTAGTTCATAGTTTATTAATAAGACGGTAGACATTTAAAAAACTTGACGTTACAATGGTATTAAAGTCACGACATACTGTATTACAATAATTATGATAAACCTTTTTATTCATGTTGCATTGTTGAAAATAAATTAAACAATCCATCTAAATAACACACACAAAATGGATTAAAAATGTGTACGTTTTCAGTGTGTTAGAGAAGGAGATCACGTGGTGGCGAGAGCAGGCGCGCTCGGTGATGAGCGAGGCGTCCCGCTCGCACACGCCCGCCACGCCCTCCGCCGCCGTCGCCGACAGGCAGGTGCGTGTCTCTGCAATCTGGATATTGTTTATTTGTGATGATACAGCAAACAAGCACACGGCTCTCCTGATAGCAAAAAACGATTAGGCCAATATTACAAGTCTACTTACCCTCCGTACCGCAACATGACATTATCAATATAGCGGTGGACAAGTTGCAGCACGACTAGCTACCACTAGTGGTCAGTGGTAAGCAACACGAGGCTATTGTCTACACTCGCTATTCACAGCCGCACACACAGAGAGAGAGAGAGAGAGAGAGACGCGCTCACACTCTTACGCACACTGTGATTGATTATAACATTTAATCACTTTTCCCCACAGAGTTTTTACTTCATACAATATTTTTACCTCGTGTTTCTGAAAATCCTTCATGTGATACGAAACAAGTATGCTTAATTCCAACGAAATTAGTTTTACACGTTTTTTTTAATGTATTAAATAATACATTGTCATTATTTACAGAAATCTCGTAATACAAGAAATTGTCTCCAGGAATCCTTACGAGTATATCCCATTTTTTAGTTATCTTTTGTTATGTCCTCGTATTTAGTTACGTTACAGTTACGTACGTGTAAAAAACGTAGATATTTGTTAATTTTGTGTTTGTTTCGTAGTATATACGTTTCTTTGTTAGATATGGTACTCTATCTTTTTACCTAAAGTGTATGTTTTAATACATATTTTTTTCAGACACACGACAGAAGTAAAACTTTATAAAATACTATTTAATTTTTTTCGGGACGCATTTTTGGTTTATAGACTTTTAAATTACAGTTCTAAAGAAGCTTCATTTCCTAATATCTTTTTAAGTTTATTTATTAACATTCATTTTTTTATGTAGGTATACACAATGGTGGGAATTTGTGTTTTATCTGTTGATATATATTAGTGAAAGACATTTTAAATATATTTTGTAATTCTTTTTATTTTTGTAGCAAAGTGAGATTTATCTCAAGTGTTGATATATTTGAATTGTCAAATTAAAATAGATTTTATCATAGTTTTTGTTGTCTATAAATGGTGACAGGTGTAATGTAACATATACTTTTAGAATAGTTAATATTTAGTTAACTTTGTAGCTAAGTTTTTATTGTTTAACTAGCTTCCGCCCGCGACTCCGTCCGCGCGGATGTCGGTCTAAAACTGAAAAAAATAAGTTTTTTTTTTCTACGTATTTTTTCAGGACAAAAAGTATCTCATTTTATGCACAGGATAAACAAATCGAACACTTAGTTTTCACGTGATGCCTGAACATACAGACAGACAAAAGTTTTTTTAATCACATATTTGGATTTGGTAACGATCCAGTAACACTCCCTGCTACTTATTTTTTCAATATTTTCAATGTACAGAATTGACCCTTCTACTGATTTATTATATGTATTTGGGTTACCTTTCAAGGGGAAAATCTAATAATGTAGACACATAGCAAGAGTAGGCGTGTATTAGCTACCTACAAAGGAGTTTTTTTGAAACTAGGTGTTGCCCGCGACTTCTTACACAATATGTTAGTGACTTTTCGCTATTAATGACGTAAACGAAAAAAAATCCCGGAATAAAAAGAATCCTAATTGCTGACCCAGACTGTAAGCCAACATGTAGTAAACAAAATTTGGTAAAAATCCGTTCCGTAATTTTTCCGTGAAAAGTGAACAAATTGACAAAAATTAAATTAACCATCGTTTTGAATTCTGTATCCTGTAAAAATAGTTTAAAAAAGTCATGTACAGTTGTAGTTTTGTTATTGTTTTGTTGTATACGAGCTGTACCGGCATACTTCGTTCCACTCGTTCAGTTTGCATGGGAAAATGTATAATGTTGTTTTTCCTAGTTTACTGACAGCCGACCGGGATAAAAAGTATCCTATGTCCTTCTGGTCCGAAGCTACATCCCTATCAATTTTAAGTCAAATCGTGTAACTAACATGACTTTCTTTTATGTGTATATAGATTATAATATTTAAAAAAAGCTATCATTTAGATTGGTGTACCCGTTTTGACAGGGAAGTGGCGGTTAAATTTCAAGTGTCGTCTTTTTAATTGTCCACGGAAAAAGAGGGATGTTATAAGTTTTACGTGTCTTTGTATTTATTTGTGGCGTCGTTACTCCTAAACGAATGGTTTGATTTTGATGCGGATTTGTTGTCTGATTCTTAGCTATTACGGATATGTTTAGTTAATTTTTTTAATTCTATTGTTATATTCTAATAAATTACCAATTTTGATGATTCATAAAATTGTTTTGTATATCGATAGTTCAAAATATTTACCCGTGTGTTGAAGGTATTTAGTTTTCCTGTCGGGTGAAAATCTATCGCTCGAATTGAAGTATATATTCGTCGATTCGGCGTCGATTTCGTGATACGTTTATTTAAATGTTTGTAACGGTGGTTGGTACATCGTTTTTTCTATGTACCTATGTATGTATAAATAAATAAATAAATAAATAAACAAATGTTACCGGACAAGGTGCACAAATTGAATCTAACCCCAAAGTAACCAAATTATATGCTGGTGTTATGGGTGTTAGCCGATGATTCTAATACATAGATACCGGAAATGCAGACAACTAAATGTTCGTCACACAAATGTCTGCTCCCGTCGGGAATCGAACTAAGGCTTCGCGATTGGTCAATTTATTTAGACGCGTGTACGCTAGCAAATATGGCAAATCACTGTAATTTGTGGAGAGTATAGAATTTGCCATATTGACTGTTACATTTGGTAAATGTGGCTGCCGAAAGTCTCTCCGTTTTTCAAGACACGTCGAAGGTGAGTCAGGGAACAGACAAATATACTGGTCCCACCCATATGATTGCTCTTTGATATGGAACAGCAAATATTTGGTATTCAGCTCCACGTGTAGACGGTTGATTCACAACCAAGTGGAATAGCGTAAGACGTGGGTACGGTGTCCAGATGCAGGCGGCGACGATAGCGTCCCTGCTGTCGGCGGGCGAGGTGAACCGCGCGTTCGAGGTGGCGCTGTCGGCGGCCGACCTGCAGCTGGTGGTGGCGGCCTGCCGCGGCGCCGACGTCGCCAAGGTCTTCGGCCCGCCCTGTCTGCTGCACCAGCACGTGCTGCTCTCGCTCGTGCAGCAGCTCGCCGCGGACATGCAGCGCGACACGCATCTCAAGCACAGGTGTCCTCTTTGTGACCTTCCTTATACTATCGCCCATGTGTCGCCCATTGGTCGAAATTCGACCATAATAAATAATATCTTGTTGATAAGAACGCCATCTTCATTTCTCAAGACCAACTACTAAATTTATTGATTTAATGTACTTTATAAGCATTACTATTGAAAAATATTAGCGTTCTGCACTTCTCCTACACATAAACTATAAGTGTGCCAAATTTTACGCTCCTGCGTCCGCGCAATTTTCGTAAAAAGGGGTCCAAAGTTTTGGCATCACTTAACAGTTATATTTTTATAGATAATTATTGGGCCGAGATTCACCAGCGTTAGAATAGTTACGATTTTCAACTTTAATCTCCTATTATAGTCTTTAAGATGTTCATTTAAAAAATAAACTATGTTTAATCCTGGATGTTTAGCTATATTTATATCATATTTCTGATGCTGTGCTTAGCAATGCCAATACCAAAGTTGGACGAATGTTAATTTAGTAACATATCACAAATGCAAGAGGTTTTTAAATTATTCTCTAGCTGTTTACCAGCTACTTTGAGTATATTAGATTTTCCTACAAACTTTCATACCCTATCATGGCGGGGGTGGAGTTAATTTTTGAAAAATAGAAGTAGTGTATGTTTGAACTCGGGTCTTTACCTATGTTCATATCAATTTTCATCACAATCGGTTCAGTGGTTTCACCGTGAGCAACAGACAAACGGGCAGACTTTCGCATTTATAGTAGTTTTATACATACATACATACATATCTTTAATCCTTACGGGTTAGGCAGAGAGTATAGAGTGCCAGACCTCACGATCCTGACAAACTTATCTGGCTTCCTTCACGTTCATTACCATTTTCATACAAACACGCCGGTTTCAGAGACTCTTGACACCACCTTCGGATAATATCCGAGTGATTATATTATAATAATAATAATAATCATAAGAAAAAATTATAAATAATAATTTTATGGATTATTAGATATGATTTAATTCACAGTTAGTTGAAAATTAATATTTATCTTTCCGTATTCCGAATAACCGATTTTTTTACATTTCAAAGAATAAATGATAACTTTACTGTTGTATTTCAGGTACCTTGAAGAAGCGGTTATGAATTTGGACACAAAAAATCAAGTTACAAGAGAACACCTTCCTGGTGTAATCAAAGAATTACAAAAGCAAATAATTTCGTTCCTGGATTCGAACCCGGGGTATGCGCTGACGAAACAGTTCAAGATGCTGCTGATGGCCACTGAGTCGCTGGTGAAGAACTCTGTGTGACCGCGACCGTGCTGCCACTGTTGTTCCTATAGGACTAAAAACTGTTAGCGACGGCTGACCTTTATGGAGCCTCTACCATGAACTACCTCTAGTGACTGAGCTACTTATAGTTACTAATAAGTCGATTATTAGAATATTTAAACCATCACAGATTAAAATTTAACCGTCTCGTTAGACGAGTAGTTAACATACTCGACTATACCGATCTAGTACAAGGACCGTTATTGACGTGACACCGTCTTATAATTCGATGGAGCCGGCTGCACGCACCAAAAAACATGACTCATGCGGCGTTACCTCGCTCTGAGGCGTTCCATTTCAGGCTTGAAGTGCAAGCGAGAGCGCGGAACGAGCGACAAAGAGGCACAATCGGCCTCCGTTCTTATGACGTTGTCACGTTCAATTATCGTCAGTAAACCGACTTTACAGACAACCGCTCTTTTTTTTTATTCTCGGTGGTAGTATTTGCGTAATTTTAATTTTTGACCACAATATTTTGTTGTCTATTCTGTTTTGTAACGATTAAAATTTTACGTTATCCTCACAACTTCTGAAAGATGTAGGATACAATTTGTGCCCTATATTGAAACTACGTACAATTTACTAGTATCGAGGAATATTTGAGCTGAGTATTACTTAAGACGTATTATTAATAAACATAGATTTAATCACGCCCAGGTTTAAACTAATACTGTAGTCAATACTAATATTACAAAGAGGAAATGTTTGATTTTTTGTTTATTTTAAATGAATAGGCCCCGGAACTACTGGATCGATTTCAAAAATTCTTTCACCTTTAGAATGCTACATTATCCCCGAGTGACATAGGCTTTGTTTCAGCAAAATCGGAGCAGTTAAAGCCAAGTTACGCAGGCGAAGCTGCGTAAAACTGGTAGCAGTCTTATTAATAAATGTGGTGTAGGGTAGGTGTAAGATTAAGTTGATATTATAGTCTTTATTACATTGTAATAAAGACTATAATACCAGATTAAACCTTGGAGTACTTTACTCCGTATTTATTGATAAGGCAGTTTGTGTCTAATAAAGTGTAGTAAAGACAATGTCATCTTAAACCTTACAGTACTTTAAACTCAGTTTATTAATAAGACGGTTACCGACTTACTACAAATAAGTTAAACCCTCATTGAACTCGTTAACTAAACAGTATCTAAAATTGATTTCTCAACTGTAACATGTTGACACTTAACCACATAACATGCTAGTTATCGGATGGATATTAATTTTAAACAGTGTTCAACTAAACAGGCATCTAAATATTTTAGACGCCTGTTTAGTTATATTTATGTTAATCCCATATCCATACTAATACTACAAATGCGACAGTATTTCTATTTGTCTTGCTCTTTCACGGCATAAGCGTTGAATCGATTGCGATGAAATTTATTGTACACACAGGAAAAGACCCAAGTTCAAACATAGGCTACATCTTTTTTTTTTTTTAATTTACCACATAGAGAAATTCTCTTAAAATTAATTGAGTAAGTGCGCTTCAGAATGATGCATGTAGCAAAAAGTGCACCTAAAATTATATCCACTGTTGTAGATATTTTCTTATATTATATAAAACTCAATTTGATATAAAACGATTTGATTATTTTAAACGATTCCTTTTTTTTTGTAAAAAAAAAGTAGTTATAAATTTGTCACAATCTTAGTAACGACTCGACTTAAAAATAGATGGCGATGTTGATGGTAGAGGCTCGGATCTATTGTTGACGGCTGTGAACTGTGCTAGTGTTAAGTGACATAAGTGTTTGTGAAGTGACAAGTGAAGTGATTGTTTTGACATAAATTAGAGTTTCTGACGAGCAACGCTCAACTCTACAAGATAAAAAACACTCGAACAAGTGCTATGTGTGATGCGTTAATATAAGTTGCGAATGTACATCGCTTATCTACAGTTAAGTAAAAAGTGACGTCATCATCAATGCAATACAAAAAAAAATGGTCGATTGCATTGCAGGTTGCTGACGTCATTATATCATTAACGTGACTGGAAATAGGCAGGTGCAAATGACATTGATCATAAGCCAATAAACCTTGCAATAGCAAGTTTAAGCTTGAAACTACAGGCTGGATAAACAAAATGCAGAAAAGGTGGCATCATTTGGAAACACTTCTGGGAAAATTGGACTTGATAAATGTTATTTTTTTTTATGAAGCCTCTCTGTCTATAAACAAAAAAAAATTAAACTAATAGTTAATATTTTGGGAGATTTAAAAATTGAATAAAAAATAATTACACCCTTATAAAGTCTATTTTAACCGGAAGTGTTTCTAAATGACGTCCTCTTGTCACCATTTTCGTTTTGTGCAACACGCTGTATACTAAAATACATAGTACTATATTACTTCTGCCCAGGAATATTATAACAAATTTTGGTACTATTATGTTAGAACATAATTAATAAGTATGACTTATTTGATTGTATGAAATTAAACACCTTGTTATTATATTTGGTATAAAAATATAAACATTCAAATGCAGCACTTGATTCATTTAATTCGTTTTAATATTTTTTATTGATCTTGATTGCTCGCGCTATTCCAAAAACGAAGCGATTCTATTGTCGAATTCTATTCTACGAAGCGAAGTGTAGTACCAATGCTGATGCTTCAGTTCTCGCCGTTGTCGTATTACTATTGGAATTGTAAGGTATCTGGTCAACTTACTTAAGACACTTAGTATCTCGATTATTAACACGCCTTTAATGTATGTAGAGAGGCCCTTTTGCCATACAAGCAACATTATGACACAAATAAAGACACATTTTATATAAGTTCCATCTTACATGAAGTTCATCTTAGCGCTAAATTTAATGTTTTCCCGCATTATGTAAATTTAATATAACATCCAATTCATTCAATTTAGACTCAACACTCACCAGAATAGAATGAGTTTGAATTAAAATTTTAAAGGATTCAAATCTTTTTTCTCTTTATTTTGCACATGCTTTTACTTACTATGAGACAAAAACAGAAGTCTTCAAGTTTAATATTTTTTTGTCACTTATTTTTCTACATTATTCTTCATTAACTAAGTCAGTAATCACATAGAAAGCAGCTGGTACAAGGAAGTGTAGGTGGGTTTGACGCTATCACCCTACCTTTGATAGTTGAGTGATAGTTGAGCGCCAATTGACCCTGATTGACAGCACTGCATTTCATCATCCTGGTTGCGTAGCCTCATAGCTCACCATAATAAAGTATGGAGTATAGGTTAACCAGCTTTCAAGATTCCAGCTTATGTTTGACGACAAACTATTACCTATAGGTGACGTGTAAAGAATACTTACAATCCGTCTGTTTGTAAGGAAGCCTATATGCCAGTAAATCTAATAGGCAACTAAAGAATAAGACTGACTACAAAATATGTAACCATTATACTAGCTGACTAACAATATACCTATTAAGAGTTTAGTAGTAATGATGGTATAATTTTTTGTAATTGAGATTAGCAGAATAGAAGTTTTTCATGGTGTTATTACAATTGGTAAAAAATATACTCAATTGGGGTTTGTTCAAATACTTAGTATAGTTTTTTTAAATATTTTCTTAGTAAATAGCAAAGCAAATAAGAAGGGTTAAGGTTATAGCTGTCTATGTATTTATATATTTTTGGTTTGGTTAACATTACATCATAGTGTCCCAATAACTAAACCGATTTTGAGGAGTACGGTATGAATCAAAAAGTTATGATCCGGATGAAACAAGCTTCAATTTAAGAAAACCAAGTCAAAATTATGGTCATTATGTAAAAAGACAGGGCCTAGATTTTTTATGCGACTATCAAGTGGGATTTCAAATGAAAAAAGAGAAAAATTTACTAATACAAAAACATAAATATTATGTGGCTTTGAAGTTTATCATACTTTGTTATTAGTTCTTATATTTATTCTTGGTTACTGTTAAATTAAGATAGTTAAATGTGACTTGTGACAGTCAGAAACAACTGAATAGCTGTATTAAGTTGAATGTAATCATACAGGAAAGTAATGTCTTATATATTAACATTTTGTACATATCAAAAAAGAAAAAAAAAACATTCAAATAACATTGATTAAATAAGTCATAACATCATATTAGTAAACGAATTTCTTATTTCATAGTATCCCTAGAAAAAAATAACAAAACTACGAAAGTCTCTCAAAGGTCTTAATTTTACGATATTTAGAAATACGCATTACTTCTGTTCTGCTTCCGGATAAGCTAAAATTTGAACTATTAGGCAAAGCGCATACTATAGTCACGAGCATGACAGTAAGATAGATAGTTACATAACATACGGAGATGCGCAAACTTCAAACAAAACATTTCTTATAACTGTCGTGACTACAACGTGGCGTCAGCCTTAGAACCTAGGCATAAGTCATAATCATTTTAGTATATCATTGTTTTATAATTAGTAAACGAATCAATAGAGCTACTCTTGAATCTCGATTACATGCAAATTACAATCTAGTTTGAGTACTCTTGAACGAAATACTACCGAATCATTAACATTTTATTCCAAAAAATTAACGAATCCAATGTAATAAATTATTATTAACTATTAAACAAATATTAATAATTGGCCAGCATTGTAACAAAAATGTGCAAATCCAATTCCAATTTATAAAAGATCCCGTTTATTTTAAGTGATTTTGAGTTCTACTGCGTTATAAAAAATGCTGGTTATTCTGTGACACTGATTGTTGTCTTTTCTTTGTCAATGATCCGTATTTTTATTTTAAAATAGGGTTGGTCCACGTAACCGAAACAGTCGGATACTTTAAATAAACTTCTATTTGTGACCATAATAAAGTTAACAAAGTTCCGAATCATGTAATAAAAAGAATGGAGTCGAGAGAGTTATTTGTGTTATGCATTGTGTAATCTTTAAATATTTTAATTTTATTGGTGATCTAAAATCTGTTACCGAAGTAATTATACCCATAAAAATCTGATTGCTAAAATATAATAATTGTATTTTCGTATCTATATCCAGCTTCGAATTTTATATCCATAGTAAAATTACCGTTTTAAAATATACGTTATTTGCTGCTGTTATACTTTGCCGTACCAATCAATTAAAAGATGATTTTTTTTGTTACGCGGCAAAGTTGACTGATTTTATATTGCTACTGCGTTAACATGTTGTTACATTAGAAATCTCGTTGACTATATATATTGTAAAATATAGACAGTGATTTGTATAATGGTGCTTTTTTTTCAAGTGACCTCCCCATTCCATCCAGTTCAATGGCAGATTATACAAGGTTCGAGCAGGGCTACTCTTGAATATCGATTTGATGCAAATTGGAAATTGAAATCGGATGTCATTTTAGGTACCTACTCTTAAACACAGTACTATTTTTTATGATATTGAAAAGCAAACAAGCAGATGGATTTTCTGATGGTAATAAATTCACGCCGCCTAGAAACACCAAAGGTGGTAATGGTGCGTTGCCAACCTGAGGCCGGGATGTTAGGCCTCGATCAAAAGTAAGTTTATCGGCTACATTTCCCTCCAAACCGCAACACGTCATGAAGTTTTGGTGGCAGGAAGGCGGTAAGGCGGTGCTACCAATCCGGGTGAGTCGCTGCAAAACTCTATCACCTAGTCAGATGTCACGGTGCTAGTGACGATAAGCCTATGCTCGCCTTTTACGAGCTGTCTGGCAGGAAGGCAGATGGTCTATTCTGCAAAGGAGCCCGGACCAACACGGGGGATTAGCTGATTAATAACATTAATTCCAACAAAATTTAATGAATCCGATATAATAATTTATTGTTTATTATCAACTAAACTTTTATTATTATAAACTAAATAAGTATTGTGTTCAAGAGTTCTTGAGTTGTGTATTGCAATCGAGATTCAAGAGTAACCCTACACATCACCAAAGTTTTTTAACGTTACAAGACAGCTAACAAGCAGGTAGTTGTCCATCGTAGTGAACGACCGTATGTACTACATAGTACTACAAGTAACTGGGACCATGTTATCCTATAGACGGGATCTTAAGTCACATGTGCAAGTCTACTCGTTTCACTCCAGCACAGAACACAATGATAAGCACCAGTGTCTGAATATTCTGGCATCTAGTTCTCGATGACGATTGGGTCGTCTCATCCCGACGCAGTTGACATGAAAAATATTTTCGCATTCAAAAGGAACGTAACCGATTTGCTCACGACTCGCCTTATTGTTCTCAAGTTTTCAAACGCACCAATCACTATTCCTAAGCACTGTGGACGTACGATGACCATGTGTAAATAAAAAAAACAGACTAGAAACATAACTACTTTTTTTTTAAATTAATTGGTAATTGTCATCTTCATAGAGTAGTTATTATTCTTATAACGTGAGAAGATTACTTCATATTGCAATGATCGTTAGAATAGAAGAGGTCAGATGGCCGGTAGATTTTTACATATGGCCTAAGATTCCGACTGAGAAATAGTGATACACCATAATAATATCAACATTCGTACAAAATTCCTTTACGGAATTCGAGAAATTTTTAAACGTAGCAAATCCGTAGTAAACATAACCTATCTATATGTAAAATTATTGTATATTATAAGTGGTAGGTCATTAATAGTGTGGATTTGTTGTGGTCGAAATCACAAATTATAGATTATAATTGTATAGATTATACAATAAATAACATTTGGAATGTCTGTAACATTAAAATACTATCGTTCACGTTCGTTTTGATTTTTATTTTTCGGATTATTAAGCCTGTATGTGGCGTGCCGGTGAATATAGGCGACTGTTGTCTCTTGTACAGATTAGATGTTAGTTGGTCTTTTGTTACGAGTCTAAATAAGTAATCATACCTAATAGTAATATGTGAAGCAAAAACTTCGGACACCTTTTTACGAAAATTGCGCTGAAAAAGGAGTATAAAATTTGGCAGACTTAGGTATAGTTTATGTGTAGGAAAAGTGTAGAACGTTATTATTTTTTAATGATAGTGTTTATAAAGTACATTAATTCAAAAAATAAATTTAACACGTTCTACCATGCATTTGATACACACAAAAAATATATATTGATGATAACGATAAAAGATCACAGATGGCGCACAAACTATAATCATACAGTTTGGAAACAAAGTAGTTGATCTTGAGAAATGAAGATGGCGTTCTTATTTATCAACAAGATATTAAAAATTATTATGGTCGAATCTTGACCAATGGGCGACCACTAGTACCTATAAATTTACTTATGTATGAGCTATTTTATTGATTTCAGGCACTGAACTTACATTTTTGAATATTTTACTATTAAGTACATAAATAAATCAGGAAGAAAACCGTCAAGATAGATTATTTTGAGTGGAACTTTAATCAAAATAGGTAAAGCAGATTGCAAGTTCATCCGGAACCAATATCTAAAGTCAACTTAAATATCTACGAATAATACCTAACCTACTTTTGTATGTAATACCAAAAATTGGTACTTGGTTACTTTGTAATACCTACTCTGGTTAATTAAAAACGGCATCTAAAATTACATATTTTTTATGTTTTTTTACTATTCGTTTCTAGCGTTAAAAAACAAACATAAATATGA